>JAUBOC010000048.1:5320487-5333916 GCA_032275365.1 Anablepsoides cearensis
CGGAGGAACGACAGAACGACAGAACGACAGACAGACATACGCGACCGAAAACATTACCTCCTCCCTTGGCGGAGGTAATAAAAAATATTTTCATAGATTATTTAAAAGTATGATCTTATTGTTAAAATTGACACATAGGTATTGCACAAAGATGCATATTAGTAAGTAAGTAAGTAATATTAAGTAAGTAATATTACCACTAATAGTTATGATGATGCCTTTTACAACAAGAGTTCTTCAACTAATTCACTTTTAGTTTTCTGTCCTAATTTAAGCAGAAATTAGTCTAACAGCTGATATTTATATATATATATATATATTTTTTTTTTTTTTTTGCATTACAGAGAGTTTTATGAGATGCAGATTACACTGAGCTGATTTTTTCCAAGTCCTCTTCAAATGCTGCAGCACAGTACTGTCTTAATGAGAAAAGTGTTTACTTATTTAGCTCTATTGTGAACGGATGTTTCAGAGCACCCGGAGTGTTTTCTGCTCTCCCCGATTCCTGCCTGTCTGGATCCTCACTGATTGGATAATGACGATGTAGAATGAAATTGCTGGGGTTCTTAACTGTAATCACAATCTCATTAATACATACACTCCACAGTGTGCATGTCAGGAGCGACACTGTGCGTTTTACCTCCAGATGCTCAGCGACAGCAGTTTGAGAGTGAGAGCACAGGTTTGTTAGGGTACTTGTCATCATCAAAGTAAGTGGTTCTTTTAATTACCCATAGCAGATGCAGCTTTTAAATAAAGAATACATCATCAAAGCTGCACACTCCACACATGGCACAATAACGTTGCGAGGCAGGGGAAAGGATTATTCTCACAAAAAAAAAAAAAAGAGGATGGGTGGACCAGGCCGAGATCTCTTCAGCACAATTGGAAATTGTCAGAGAAGAGTGAACAGTGGGGAGAATGACGACACAGGATGCAGTGAACTTCTCATCGCAATTCACCTTTGGGGCTGTGTGCCACTGACCTTCAGCAATTTTTATTTTAATAGATTTCCCTCTCTTTGTAGTACTCTCAGAATATTCTGACTGTAAAAAAAAACGTATCAAGTTGCTTCTCTGAATGCAGAAGCAGAACAAATCTTGGATTTTTTTCCACCCATCTCAAATAAGTTGAAACTTAAACATAATATCTGAATTTAAAGTTTATCTAAATTGGTAATTATGGCCCAAACAACACTAATTTGTAGCATGTTTGTGACTTTTCTGATTATGCACGTCTTACTCAGACACAAAGTTAGAAGTGATAAATCTGTCTTTATTAGATCCATGTTATGAAATGATTAAACACTTCAAATTTGCTTTGATTAAAAGATTAATTAAGAAGCCAAAATAGACACTACAAAGCTGACATCTTTAACATTTGAGTTCTAACTTTTTAACACCCTGAAAGATTTTAGTAGCCGACAGGAAAATTAACAGAGAAAGACATGAAACAGTGCTGGACTCAAACCAAGGTTCATTGCAAAGAGATACTGCAGCCTCTGAACATATGGCACCCACTCAAATGTTGAGTTTTTCACTGTCTCAGATCAGACGAGATGAAACCAAAGCTTTAATTAATCACAAAAATGTTTGCAGAGCAGACATTGATAAAATAGTAATGGTCTCAATCTCTCTTAATTGATAGGAATATTCCAGCATAAATGAAATATCACAAACTATTCAAGTCAGTTGAGAAACAAACTTTTCTGTATTCGCTTCTCATTTCCAGGCTGTGGGGGGAGCAGTCACTTCATGAGAGAGGGCCCAACTTCACCGTAGGGCCACATAAACGTGACAAAATGTAAATAACAGACGGGATATTCTTTGTCATTTTAAAATTTGGCCAACACGGTTCACTGTTTTCACCTGTTAAACTAATAAAGGTATCACAAAAGAGACATTAGGTTTTCTCACAAACAATTCCAGGGTGTGGCCTCAAAGACAAATTCCTCTTTAAGCTGCATCTGGTTGTTTTCTTAAAGCTGGCCATGTTCGGCAAAGCTGTGTATAATTTATTTATTGATGTGACCATTGCAGGACTGAGGGCTGTGGTGGTTCACTGCTAACGTCTTGTAATCCTAAGACTGCAGGTTTGAGTCCAGGTTGCATCAGGATGGGCACACATTTTAAAAAGATTTGAGAAGATGCAGACTCAAATTAAGTGAAATAGTTAAGACAGTTGCATTTAGTACGAAAATTTCCAGGCTAACAAGATTAATAATCTAACAATCCTGCTCTTGCTTAGTATATCAGTCCCAAATCAAGTTTAAAAATACTTTTTGGCTGCATATAAAATTGCAAGATTTGTTTAGATGGACATTTTTTGCAGTGCAAACACATAACCATCACAGAACCCAAAGGAGGCGTAAGAAGCTGATACGTCAGGCTTTCATTCAAAATCCTGCTGCCAGCTGACTGCAATGAGCATCAATCATTTCTATTTTCTGTATTTCCCACCAACAAGCTACAAAGCCTGCTTATCCTTCCCATGACCATCATTTCCTCCGTCATGTCTATGCTTGGCAGCTTAGAGGCCGCCTTCAAATCCCTAAATGCTGCCTCTGCCTTTTAATCACGACAAGATGGTCTGAAAGCATCTCAAGTTTAGCTTGAAGCGTTTAGGGAAAGGAGATATTCACTTTGAATCTATGCATCTTATTTTTTAATTATTTTATCAGTAAACCTAAACATGATTTAGTGAAATGACCTTTTAGAAACGTTGCAGTCACCTACTCTCCTAGTGATGAACTGTCTGTTTTTATGCCTATGATCTTACCCAAAGAAAAATATATAAAGGGAAAGAGAAAATTAGGTAGCAAGGGGCTTCATTACCAGTAAAAATGCAAACTCTCCCATTATTTCATTCTATAACTTAGTACTTAACTTGCTCAATAATTCTGTCTCAGAGGGTTAAAGAACTGAAGTTATCAGTAAAGTAAGACTGAAGCGCGACGGAGCAGTTTTAATAAATTCTGTGCAGCTTCAAATTATTCATGGGCAGCAACTGTGAGCTGTTAACTGACTGATGAAAAAGAAAATCTTTAAATGTTTCATAATCTGCTTTTTTTTAAATCACCCTCTTTTGATTTTGATATCTCAGTTTTTTTTATTTATGTTTAGGTCCAACCTATGGGAAACAATGGAAAAAGAATGAGGGAATACCTTAATGACACACAAAGCACCACACGGATTCATTTGGACCTGCCAATGTCTCAGATGAGCTTTCAGTACATTGCTCAGTAGGCAGAGATCTGTCTGAAATGATAACCCAAGACCTTGATGTTGCAACCCTCCCCTTGTAATGAGGCATATAATTAAAAAGCTACGAGAGCTCGGTGGGCTGAATTTGTGATGACAGCGGGGATCGTCTGCTCAAGGTTACAGTGTTCTCTGTAGCAAGTGGGCAACCCCGCTGTGGTGGGAGTATTTTTGGATGCTTCAATCAGTGAGAGTGCTGAGCACAGATTGTACGACACAGAGAAACAGACATGGCTTAAAAGAGCGTATTAATCATACATGGAGTCGTACTGTACGCACATGTTCTGTGCTAAAACTGCTTAGAGGTGTTTTTTTAAATGACATCCAGCTCCAACCAGCTGTTCATGTGGCCAAGTGGAAGCATCTCCAGAGGTGCTGTTTAACCTCATTAATCTGAATACAAACTTAAAATTTGTCATGACTTTGCACCGTTTTCTTACCGTTTACATGAAATCTTCTGTTTCCTCTTATGGCACTCCATCACCCACTCCTTCCGCACAATGATGCCACCTACTGATTTCACCTGACTGTACTTGGGAGTGTTGGCGAAGGCACAGCTGCAGATTAACAGAAACAGATGCGAACAAACACAAAAAGAAACACATGATTACATCACTATAGGGAAGCTGACAAGGGACATAGCTGAATGTGGGGAAGCAATCAAACAAATTACTGGGAGTGCTAACTGTGACTGTTACACAACAATATAATCTGTTTCAATGGACAATTTATAACAGATTAAATAAGTAGGATAATTATTAATAAAAAAAATGAACATTTTACACAAGAATTAGGTGAAGTGATAATTTATTATTGCTATAATGTCTATATGAGCTCACACAGTTGAATTCTTTACATTATTTAAAGGTAATTATGTAATTAAAATTACAACAAGCTTAGAAACTTACAAACTTAAAACTTTATTTTTCAAAAAATCAAGAAGCTGTTTTCTGTTGCAATAAAGTTTTCTTCTGTTGTTTTCTTTTATCTACAAAGCAGATTTTCAACACATTGATCTTTTGGCTCATTTGCATTTCCCCCATTTATCACTGAACACCTTTAAACAGAAACATTTCTTGGCAGCTTTAGCCTCAAGAAAGCTGATAAAATTTGTTTCTAAGAGCCTAATGTGATGGGAAAACAGAAAATGAGATAATAATGATGTCTATGTACTGATGACAATTTTCCTTTAATTTTATGGTTTGCAAAAATAAAAAAATATGTCTCATGTGTAAGATTATCATTAGAAATGCATATTGTGAAAGTACTGCATTAAATGCTTACAAGTGAGCATGTGCTCCTTTATTATTCACCACCACATGGACACGTGACTTACATAAGGTGTGTGGAGTCGGGTGTCCAGTCGGGTCGATACTTTGCTCCCATCTCCAGCGCCTTGTCCCTGATCTCCCCTCTGAAAGGGTTCTGGAAGCCGCTGAGGACGAACACCACCCCCTCCATGATCCGGTTAAATGGAACCTGTTCTTCATTTTTGGATTTTGGCTTTGGTTTAGGTTTAGGTTCCGGTTTGGGCCGGCTCTCTTTCTTCTTCTCTGCAGACTTTTGCGCTGACGATGCTGCAGAGACAAATGCTATATTTGTTTTTTTTCCACTTCAAGAAAAATAAATAACTCTTTTATTAGAACGTACCTTTAGAGGTGCTGGGTGTGCTGACAGGACTCGGCTTGTGTTTGGGGGTCGTGGGTTTGGTGTCAGGTGATGCAGCGGGACTCATTTTCTTTGACGGAGGAGGACCAGGGGCAGACTGACGCTCTTTGCTGAACTCAAACTTTCTTTTTGCTGGTGGCTAAAATAAAAAGTATCGACTGAAATCTTTCTCTTAAAAAAAAAAAAACACATGCAGCATTAAAATCTTCTGTTTTCGGTCTTTGTTTCTCATGCTTTCTTGTGTGCGTGTGTTTGTTTTCTTTCACTGTACAAATTAAATCCCTTGCAAAGAATTTCATGTTCCACATTTCCTCACTTGCACCATTAAAAAATAAAAAGGGAAAGTGACTTTTTGTGTTAAGAACCAGTTCATTTGCAGGATAAACTGAAGGGCGACAAGCAGCATAAAGCAGACATTGGAAAGAGTACGGCAGGCCATTTTAACATAAAATCAGCTTCGTCTGACTATCTGTAATTACAATTTAGATATCTAAAAAGGAGTTTTGACTAGGAACAACTACATTCTGACGATTCTGAATGTTATATTTACATTCTGACTAGTCAGAAAAACAATTCAAGATCTCTTAAAAGAAAATTTGACAAGTCAAAATGTAAATCAAGATATCTTAAAAGTCACTAGATTCGTCATTTGAAGGGTCAAACATCCGTAATTACAATTCAAGACATGTCAAACGTAATTATGACGAGTCAAAATTATATTTTTAGATATCTGAAATAAATATTTGCACGTAAGACCCCCTGCTGCAACTTAGCTGTCCAAACAGTTGCCTGCAAAATTTTGCATGGCTGCAATGACAGACAACAAATGTTTCATAAATCATGTTGAGCTGCAGACGCAAATCATGTTAAAAACAAGAATTTGAGTTGGACTAACCTGATACTGCAGACCACTGAGTACCAAACTGCCTTTTAAACTTTTGGCTAAAATATTCTGTAAATCTACGTTTTGACTACTAGACATAATATTTAAGATTTCTTGTAGATTTTTCTAATTAGTCAGAATGTTAATAGAAAAGCTGTCTAAATGAAAAAATAATCAAGATATGAATTCATCTGGAGATATGTTAAAAGTTATTTTGACTCATTTAGTTTTGCCTAGCTTATTAGCTTTCAAGATATCTGCAATTGAATTTCCTCTAGTCGAATTGACATATCTGATATCTACTAATACATTTAAAATACCTTAAATAATGATGTCATTTAAAATATCTTTAATTGGAATTATGACTTGTCAGAACAAATAGTGAGATATCTTGAAAACAAAAACTGACTCATCAAAATTAGATATACTAGTCTGCATGTAATTATATTAGAGATATCTAAACAGATATTTTGACAAGTCACAATATAATTAAAGATATCTTAAATAAATAATACGTCTAGTCATAAACTAATTTCATATGTTTGGAATGTCAGTGTGGTGAAGCAGGGTTTATGTTAAAATGGCCTGCCATACTAAGAGACAATTCTAACAAAGTGTGGTCAGCAATTCTTCCTTCAAATAAAATACAGTATTAAATCATTATTCAAAAAGGAAGAAAAAAAAAGAGTTTAAAAAAAACAAGTTTACAGTGTTAATTTCACATTTTTTTTCCTCGAATTTCATTCTGGTCTAAATAAAGAAAAGACACTGAGCTCCTTCATGGAACAGGTGGCTGCCATTCAGAGCAGAAAATGATGGGGATGCTTAGTACCTGTGGTGAGGCAGTGTTGGAGGTGGAGGCTTGACCTGATGAGTGGGAGTTGCCTCCTGCCTGCAGTGCTGCAGCAGCGTAGCTCAGCTTGTCACCCTGAGGAGACACTAAAGATAGAGAGGAGCAGCAGACTGTGAGGGAACACAAGAACCATTAACGTTAAATAGTCTGACAATAAAGAATGTCTTTGAGATCACTTGTCCCCGGGCGCTTTTAAGTAGCTTAAAATAAAACCTAATTAGGGGTTTTATTGTTCAACATCATTAGAGCTTCAGCATCACGAAGAGCTGTTAAAAAAGATAAAAGATAAATTTAAATAAATGGATTCACCTTTGGGTGAAGCGCTGGACTTGGTAGCGTTGTCTCGGCTGAAGAAGAGACTGCCGGGCTGAAGGTTGCCAGATGAAGGAGACTCGTCTTTTACCTTGAACTGTCCCAGTTTGGTTAGTTTCTGACAGGAAAGAAGAAGTTCAGCGCCAAAAAAAAACCTAAAGATTAGGAACTGGCTTGCCTCTTTTTCCTCTTAAAGCAGAGAAAATGTTCAGCATGACAAATGATTTCAAAAGTTGAAAAGTTGACAGTCTGTCAGTGCTGGATTTTACCTGATGCAATGTAACACAAGGGAATGAAACTGTCTAATAAATATGCACATCCTTTAAAAAAGGTTTCCATCACTTCATGTTTCACTGTCTAAACCTGAAACTTTGTGAACAACTTTCATCAGGTTATTTTATTCTTAAACTAAGATTACATCAAGGCAAAGTCTGGGTCTCCATTTAGATTTAATGTCTTGTTTTCCTGCTATCAGAGAAATTACTGCGAGCCACTAAAATGTGACAATTAACCCTATAGTTTTTTCTTCTGCATCCTGTTATTTTATCTGCAGTAATGTGAATAACAGAAGACTGGTTGGGAACAGCACAACACATAACTTACAGGGGAGGATGTTGGCGGATCGTTTTTGTCAGGTGGTGAATGGAACTTGACAAAGGCAAGCCCATATGCAATGCTCTGAAAAAGACACAAAATAATTCTCTCTTTTAATGATTAATCTCAAATTCTGTCCAGTTTAATTTAAGTCTCAACATAATGCAGAACAACTGACAAACATCCACTTTATACAACTTTCAGCTTACGTTACAAAAAAGCACATCTGTTTATTAGGGGTGCAACGAAACAGAAATCTCACGGTTCGATATTTTATTCGTACAAAAAAAAGAGAAATTTCCAAGCCTTCTTAACTTTTAATTTATTGAAATGAATTATGATCATTTGTTTAACCTCAAAAGTAGTTTTTAAATTAAATGTTGCTGAAACAGCAAGTTTCTCAGTGGATCTTCGCTCGACAATATAGCCTAGGTGGAGTAGTCGAATGTAGATTCACTGATCCTTCAACACAGAGCATCTTCAGAGGACAAGTTGATAAAATAAATTTTAAAAATCTGTATTGTTTGATACATAGTGTGTATTGAACGGTTCAATACAGATACATGCATTGTTGCACCTCTATTGTTTATATGTAGATGATTTCATTATCAAACTCCCACCTTGATAATGTTGAATGTTGATAATGTTGATATGTCAAAGTCAAGCTCTGTTGCCCCTATGTATAATAAAAATGCTGTGATTATTTCAGACATCTAAAGCTTGGATTATACTTCATTAAGATGTGAGACAGCTGGTTGGAGATTGCGTAATTTTGGATGTCTTTTTCCTGAGCGAATATAGTGAACGGGCTGAAGACGCGGCGGGTTATAAATGATCATAGATCATCTCTCTGCCCTCCCACAGCTCATATAAGTACATAAACAGCAAAAATGATGAGTGGATATTGTGTTTTTTTTAATCACTCAATGTCTGCAGTAGAAAAACTTTTTTTTAAAACTATGGTGATGGAAAAAAAGACGTAAAAATCTGAAAATTAGCTGCGTTCAATAGGAACTAGCTCTTTTAACAATAAACTTCAGAAAAAAATTGTTTTAAACAAAATAAGCAGTTAATAAGTTAGAGCTGATCAGAGTCCTGCTCTTCAGGAACAAACACACCCATGAAGTTCAAACCAACCACACACTCCGAGCCGCAAAGTCCACATCTCACAGTCCTGACTGGGGGCGATGCACAAGACGGCTGTCACCAGGGCATAGCAGTGGGAGAGTAGGTGGACGTTGCGCAATTTTTTTGTCCCTCAGCGGGGGACCAAGACATGCGCTTCGAAGCATAGACGAAGCTTTACCCTCACTCCAACACACACATATGGAGTCAAACAACAACTCAAAAGAACGTTGATTCAAAACACCAGGACCTCACCTTGCTGTAAGGCTGGGTGCACACAATCTTTACTCGGTCCCACTTCTCCTGAGCCGTGCTTTTCTGCAGCTGGTGCGGCCCAAAGAAACGTACTCTGCTCATGTTGGTGCCATTACGGCTCTCGGTGGGTGACATGAAAGAGGATGTGACAAGAAGAACCTAAAGAAGTGTTTAAAATAAATCAAATAAACTTAGGTTGTTGAAAAAATTATGATAGGCAGTGAGAAGAATTATATTTTGGTTTGAGAAAAAACCTCATAGTCCTGGTCCCTGACAGCCGAAGAGTTCCCCACCAGCACCTCAATGAATGCTGAGCCTTCATTCCCAATGTCAATGCTGTGCACCAGCTCCTCCTTCTCAAACTAAGGGAGAAAAACAAAAACATCATGTAGGGAGCTCGCATAAAGTTTATAGACATTAACTCAGTAAATCTGTGCAAACTTTCCAACGTGTTAATGCAATGCAAACATATTCTGCTCCTTTAAAAGGGGGATTTAGATCAAAAATTACTTAGCTGCACACAGAGATCTGAACAATCCCACAAGATATTTAGGGCTGAACATCTATAAACTAATTGTCAGACATTCAAAAGCACACAAACTTAGCCCAAAAAGTAATGAAACTTGTGTTTGTATTATTTCTTAGTTGTAACACATTTTGGCATTAAATCTTACACAGGACACCTGATTGGCAGCACCTGGGGTATAAGAAACTAAAAACAAGTGACAATAGCAACAGCAAAAATAATCTCTTTGGCAGAAAATATTCAACAATTTTATTCATGTGCACAACTCAACTACTCAGCTCTACAGCTCTTCCCACAAATGCATATTCCTTACAAATGTGGTGTGATGATTTGTACAGAATTGATCAATGACGTCCTTTTATGGCACTTTACAGAGAATTCCACCTTAATCAAATTGTTTTACATAGAGTCTAATCTAATAAAATTATCTAATCTAATGAAGTCACCAGATTATCAACTTGACATCCTTCAGGGAGGCCAACACAAACCTGCAGGATGACAGACGTCTGCTTCTCACCGGCTCTCGCTGCTTTCCACTTCCTGTAAGTGTCTGAGCTCAGCAGGTTGTCTGCTTTGTGAGTCTGTTTTGTGTTACAACAAACAGTGAGTTTATGTAAGACTGGGAACCGCTAAACACTAGCTGCGCTAAATGTGAGAAAACTTACATTATCCTCTGAGCTGCAGGACACGACATGCTTCAGTTGGATTTCTGGCATGTTGTTGACACCCGACAGGTTCAAATACAATTAATTAGCCGTCAAAACAACCAGGAGTTTATAGTCACGGAGCACCGTTGTTTTAGGCTGAATAAATATAAAAATACAAGTAATTTACGTTCTGCGTCGCTGAAGTATCTCTGTTCGTTAGCATGCTAGCAAACAATAGCAGTTAAGTTTCCTGGTCAGTGTGATAATTTACCACACTTAAAAAACTCATTCGTTACAAACTTTCGCACTCCGATATGCGTGACGCACAACCGTCACTTCTAATATAAAGTAAATTTCTAAAAATATATATGGTTCGCTGTAAATTGTACGTGAAAAGTGCATGAATGCGCACTCATTTTCCCACCAAAAGGCTGCAAATATAACAAAGTGACGTAATTTCCGACTAACAGAATTTTTGTCCAATGAGAGCTTTCAATTTTTCTTCTTCTATGTTATTACTTCATCCTATGGGTTTCAGCGCCCTCAGTTGGAATGAGTGTGAACTGCAGAAAATATATGATTAAATACTGTACAAACTAATGATTTTAAAAGCTTTTAAATTACTGAAAGATATTTAGATTTGAGTTTTTTTGGTCTCGGAACAAGATTTAAATCAGACATCTAAGGAAAAAGCATTAAGGCATCCAGTTTTCTTGATTCTGCTTAATAATTGACAAAAACGTGTCATTTGTGACAGTAAGTAATATTATTTTAACATTAACCTTGAGTTATAAAATCCAGAAATTATAAACCAGACAAAGACAAGATTAGACAAAAGACTTTTAATTATTATTAATGATTTTTAGAGAAACTTTATTTTTTTTATCAAATTTTTTACACAAAAAAAAAATCTATAAACGAGTATTTACAGTGTCTGTTTATGGAATTGGTCTAAAACAAACAAACAAACAAAAATCAGTAAACAGTGAACCTTGAACCTGAAGTTTCAGCGTTTTTTTTTTTTTACCTCTAAAAGTAAAACATCATGGGAAGCTTTACAGAAAAATTCTATTCTATTCTATTCTATTCTATTCTATTCTATTCTATTCTATTCTATTTATCAGAAAACATCAAATATGAGGTGATTCTGGAAAGATGAACCTTTTTAAATGAAATATTTTCATCTTTTGTAAAAAGCACTCTAACAAATAAAAAAATATTTGGTAACTGTAATGAACATTGTGCTCAGAGTGGCTCATGAACATGATAGAACTCAACATTCATTTGCAATCAGTTTCTAACTCAGAGCTCAGAGAATCTCCAGGTAGATGGCTGTCTCTGGATCAGATTCCTGCACCGCTCTTGTGCCTCTAACTCCCTCGTCAGCTCTTCTATCAGTCCCTCCGGCTTCTCTGTCTCTTCTTCTCGCCCCACCTCTTCGCCCCATTGGACGGTTCTGAAAAAAAGAGATGTAACAAATAAAGGTCTTAGAAATTCAAGTTATTTTCCTTTTTTCTCATTTGTAAGAATCAAACTAATCTAATACCTGCTTAGTATGGACAAAAAGAGGCGTGCAGTTCTGGTATACCAGCTGGTAGCTGCCATTGGTGTAAACATGAGTCACTTCGCTGCAGTTAACGTAGAGTGGCATCCTGTCCTGGTAAATTCCCAGTCCTTCAGGGCACACGACTGGAGGTCCCCTAAGAACACGTCTGACAGAAGCAGAGCATTATAAGTTCCAACTTTACTTTATGCTTTGAATTAAAAATACTATTTAAAGGGTTTATTTGCTTTGCTTACTTTTCAGCTTTTTTCCTGCAACAGTACACAAGAGGAAGCAGGAGGAATATGAGCAGACAGATGACAGCAGCAGGTAAAATGATCCAAATCAAAGATATAGTTTCTGAAAATATAGACAAGATCGCAAAACAAGATTTAGAACCAATAGTGATGATAACTTATAATCTGTGAAATGTTGTACCTCACATACAAGGGAATAAATTATAAGGTTTCTTTTTATTATCTTGTAATAGTAAGCTGCATGTTGTACGGACAGTTCACCATCAGAGTGAATAAACCAGAGGAAGAGCTGTTGCCTTTCTCACAGAGGAAAGAAGTGAAAGCACTTTGAACGCACCTTCGTCTCCCTGCATCAAAACAAGGGAGTCATTTCCAAGGGAGTTGAAAGCAAAGCAGGTGACCCTCAGTGGTTTGTCCATGTGACCCCTCAGAGAGGCTGTTAGCGTGTCAGCGTCTGACGTTACGGACACGTTGTAATTGTGAGGTGGAACGGCTCCGTTAACGCTCCAGGTGACGGCTGCTTTGGGGTTGGAGTCGACCGAACAGAGACAGAGAACCTCAGAATCCTTCACAGCACAGGTGGAGGAGAGCTGCAGGATGGATGGCTTATCTAGAGGAGTGAAAGATTTGATTTTACTGTGCTTTGCATTAATATAACCCTTCTAAGTATTCCATAGAAACAAGTTTATTCTAATTTAACATATTTTGCATAATAATAATAATAATAATAATAATAATAATAATAATAATAATAATAATAATAATAATAATAATAATAATAATAATATAAATGAATTATGTGCCTATGAATATTGGTAATTTTCTACAAGCACTATTTTTAGAGAATACGTGTTCAAAAGATATTTTTACAGCCCTCACTTCCCTTTATTTCAGTTTCATTCTTTTTAATCTTCAACCTGCTCAGTTCTTGGCTGGAAACAGTAATTACCTGGAATTTCTCCAGGTTGTCTGGCTAGAACCTTTATTGGATTTATGCTTTTCAGAAAAAAAAAAGCTTAATGTGACTTTTTTTCCTGCAGTTTTTTCATTTAGTTCCTGGCAACAGATTTCTGCTCTGATGTCAAAGTACATGTGATCCACTTCTGCTGATCAAATGAACTTATCAGCAGTATTGCATAAAGTACCTCAAGGCATCTTGTTATAAAATTTCTTCAGTAAAAGTTAAAGTCTCCTCTAAGAGTATTACTTCTTTGTACTTAAATATCAAAAGTAAATTTCTGACTTAAAAATAAGTAGTTAAAGTATTGAGTAAAAATGAGCAGTTAGATTTTCCAAAATGACATTTATTGGGAGGTGACCTCTCCAAAAAAAAAATGCTTTTTTCTAAAGGCGTGCTGGGATGGATTGCGTCAGGATGGTATTTATTTATACATCTTACAGTATCTGAAAATAGGCAAATCCTGATTCTTTATGTCAGTTTCTGATAGTCTCTAAAACAAAACATGTTTTTTTTTATTCTTGCACAATTCTTTATAATATATACAT
>JAUBOC010000048.1:5351664-5365672 GCA_032275365.1 Anablepsoides cearensis
TCACTTTTTAAATGGAATTACTGAAATAAATCTACTTTTTCATGATATTCTAATTTTATGACCAGCACCTGTACATATATTCATATATACATATACATACACATCCATACACACATTCCCATACCTACAAACACACACACATACATATCATACCCACTTACATACCTACACGTATACATGTTGAAAGTTAACCTAATTAATTTAAATTGCTAGCTGTCACTGTCGCCTGAAGGTAGACAGATAAGACTTAAAAAATGGTAAATCCTTTAATATGTTTACTACATTCCACTGTGAATAAAATGTAGTTTGTGAAATCATTGCATTCAGTTTTATTTACATTTTACACAATGCACGTGGTTTTCTTTCTTTCTTTCTTTCTTTTTTATTTTTTGGAATTGGGGTCATCAGTCTCTGACAAATCATGAACATGTTTTGTGGTCAACATTTTTAGCTTAAGTTATAAATTGAAATGCAACCCAACCGAAATGCTTTTGCAAAAATATGTCTTACTAAAGGCTCTGTCACAATATTATAACTAACGTTTTGGACAACTTATGTCAACTTATGAAACTTAAGAAATCTTCGTTGAAGATGGGATTGTAAAAAAATCAACTGGAAGCTTTTTTATGTGTTTAGATACTGTAATGTTAAAAATTTGATCGAATATAGGACTTTTAATAGTAATTTAGACATTAAAATGTTCATAAGTGGGCATAAGTTCTCTAAAACATTATAGGGCCTTTAGTTTCAGTTTGTAAACATGATTTTTCAAAATGATTAAAGTTGTTTAAAAATACTCTTCCATACTTCTTCCAAGTGACTTAAAGTGTAATGTAAGAACTGGAGAATAAATATTGCTACATGGCTGATATTTGAAGAAGTACTTTTCACACACTTTGTGAAACAAGGACAAAATGCAACACTTTAGCTTAGTCATTACACTTGTAGCGAACACATTTCCTTGTTTTATGAACCATTAAGTGTGAAAAAAGCATCTTCAACTGCTTCTCCTCTGAGAAAAGCAGCCAAAGCTAAAACTTTAGGGAGTCGCCACACATATTTAATGTTAGCAGCAAATACAGGGTGTGGTGTTAAAACGTTTCTCATTGAATCCTGAAAAACACAAATTGGGTGTGAAATGTCCACCCAAATGTTGCCATATTTTTGTTTTGTTTTTCTTTGTGAAGGTTTATTTCTGTCGAGTTTTTTCCACTGTCATCTGCTGCTTCTTACAGCCCGGAATTATTGACAAAACTGGAAAATTGAATATATACTGGAAAATGAACAAGTGAACTTAACTTGTTAAATTCTTCTCTAAAGTGTTGACATTTTTGTTGACTGTTGGTAAATTATTTTGCTGTGTAACTATTAGTTGTTTTTTTTAAACGAAGTATGTAGAATGTATTTTGCCCATTTTTTATTTTTCTAATTTGCTTTGATTCCAATAAAAAATGTATTTGAGAGAATAAGATGAAGTGTATTCCTAGTATTCACTCATATGTGCTTAGCTGTTATGGCATCTATTATGTTGCTCTATAGCACCATCTGCTGTACAGATTTATTTAAAACCATGTGCAGCAGATCCCTTACAAAATCCAAATATCAGAGCCAAGAGATTTAATGTATGTAATATTATTATTTATTTATATTTAAAAGAAAAAAACATAACACATACATATCAGCAGCTGTGGAGTAATGAAGAGCAGCTGACTTGGAACCAGTAAATCAAAGGTTCAGCTCCCCATCATGCTCACATGTTGTGGTTTCTTTGAGCAAGGCACCCATAACCCCCGAACTGCTATGGGTGTTTCTCATATGTGATGGGTCAAATGTGTAGCACAAAATATATCATTGTATGGGACATGCATTGATGACAAATAGAGTACATTTATTTCTTTTTTAATACTTATAAAACTGAACTGAAACAAAAAGCAGATTTTTATTTGAAAAGTAGTAAAGATGAAGTGATGGAAATACTCAAAACTACGAAAGAGGATTAGGGCCACTGGGGGGAAAATAAAGTCTGAATTAATCTCAGAATTTTGACTTTAATCTCAGAGATCAAAGTCAGAATTGTTTTTTTTTTCCCAGTGGTCCTAATCCTCTTTCGTACAAATTAAATACACATTTTAGAGTTAATGTTAAGCCAGTTTATGATACTTACTACTGTATAATGAATAATGAGCTGTTTTTCTGTAAGCTTTGTATTGAGCATCACATGGAAAGCTTTAGAAAATAAAGCATAAAGTTTTCAAGGATGACTTAGACTCATTTCTATGAGAAATAAATCACATACAATTATTTACTCTGAATACTTAAAATAATAACAACATCTACATAAAATGTTTATATGAAATTAAAACCTTTTAAAAAAGGTGGAACTGTTAGACTGTTGTTGCAACTCTGACAGGTGGCGGTGGGACAAATGTGGGCAGAGCCACAGATCTTTCGGATGGAGTCTAATGAGGAATAAAAAAAGTCTCAGGTCAGATTTTTTAATTTGATTTGAAGGTGTGATTATTGATCATTACAAATCTTACCTTGTGTAACCTGTTGTAGTCAGGAGGAGACTTCAGTCGTCCTGACAGAATGCGAGGAGCTGGATTTGGCTGGATTTGAGTGGTTTTTGACTGAAATAGCAAAAACATCAGATAAAATCGGCCTGACTATTGTTAGCACGTAACCCTTTTTTTATATCAAATGATACAATGATGACACATCTCTATTTAAAACCAAGTATTCAGTCATTTATAGTATGTAAAAAAAAACATCCAAACCTTCTCAACTGCTCTGCAGACTGGATATCTTGTTTGATGATCTACAAGCCAAAAAATGTATATTTTGAACAATGCATGCATAAAGTATATATTTAAATATTTGGAAACAGGATTTAGGCTGTAGAACACACTAACAAAAACTGAATCCACTGCAACTTATGTGACATGTCACTCTTCAACGTGCTGAAAGACAGTCGTTATGGTTCAAACATGGAAAGTCTACCTACTTTTATTTTTGCTGCAGTAGACAAGAAGATAAATAAGACCACATAGCAGGACCAGGAAGAGAAGGCTGCATGGGATTCCAGCTGCGATGCCAGCGATGGCAGGTCCACTCAACCCTCCACCTGTTATCGCAAGAAAAAACAGTAAATCAATAGTTTTAATCATCCTAAACTAGTTGAAACAAATGTGATGCTTTCACGTTTTTCATACCGGGACCAATTCTGTGAATCTTGGATGGCGGTCCCTCGGTTAGACGGGCTTTGGGGATGATCCGAAACTGATACGTCAAGTTGGGATCAAGTGGGAAAACGTCTGCACTCCTGGCAGATCCCGGTTTTTGCTGAAGGAAAATGTACCCGTCTGAGCTTATTTTGGTGTTGATACTTACACCACTTTTGCTCAGAAGAGCTGGTCCTTTCATTTGAATTTCAAACCCTTTAATGAAGAATATGCACAGTTGCGTCAGAGCTGACCATCATCCAACAGCAGCTTTATCTTTTAAGATGATGCGGTTACGTACAGACTAAACCAAAACTGACATTTGTTTTGTTTTTTTCATAGCTAAGCTGTACCGCCGGGAGGTTTCACACAACTCAATATTTACGCCCCTATGTTCTGGGAAGAGTTTCTGTTTTGAACACACAACTTTTTTTTCCCCCAGAAGGTTTCTGCTTAGGTGTTCAAACTTTAAACAAGACAGCTGTAATCTGTGTGTTTTCCACTCTGGAACTGTCTTAACAGTTTTCTATAACTACATTCCTGATTTACCTGTAACAATAGCTGTAGGTGGGACCTCCCAGGTCAATGTGATGATGGTTCCATTTTGGTTTCGGAACAAACTGGAATCTGAGATTGAAGGTCCTGGAGAGGGGGAGAGATGGAGCGTGAGGGGGACCTATAAAGACTGGGGAGCTTTGTTTGAAGAGGAACAGCAATCTTTAGAAATTACTTAGGTCTATGTGAGGCTCCATTGTAACTTGTTTCTAATGCATGTACTCTGAAGCTGAATGAAGCATCATTAAAGCAAGATAAATATTCACTGCACGGTGGAAGTGGATTTGGTAACTATGTTTTCTATGAGCAACAGGAGGACAAAGGTTTACCTTGCAGCTGAAAAACAATGAAGTTAACTATAAATAACCAAACGTTTTACTGAAGTAAAGCAACAAATTATTTATACTTGGTTATTTTACACCTCTGTAAAAATGTTTAAAATACTTGTTTAACCTGTTCTACCTTGCAGCTGGATCTGTCCTCTCTGGCTGCCCAGTGGGTTGAGACATGCACAAGTGAAGTTTGGCATGCCAAGAAAAGTGCTGAGGTTGTAATTCCGAATCATCAGCTGTTCTGTGTTGCCACTGATCTGGTCTGTCGTCCCGTTGACGACGACCTCACCCCCTCTGGACCACGACACCACAGCCTGAGGGGACGCTCCGCTGAGACAGCTAATTGTTACCACAAGTTTACCATCAGGGTCAACGGTAGTTTCTACAGATGGAAGGAACTTCATAGGAGCACCTGTGGAGCAAACAGTTTATTATATGATGTCATTTATTTGATAAGAGTAAAAATAATAATAAAAAAAACTGACTTGCTGTAATGTTGCATTTGTTCTGTTCAACTGGATGGTCTGCCAAACAAATGACAGTTTTCTTGTTGAGACTGGCTGAAGCGTTGAAAATCAGGCTGAGGTTTTCTGTTCCAGTACTGGTGTTGCTCAGGACTGGGAAGGACAGGTGGGCCTCTGGGGTACCCCCTCTCCACTCACACTGATACAGCAGGGTGGTGTCATTCACCGACAGCACGGAGCACGTCGGGGAGCCCTGTGGTCTCTCTGTTCCCAGGTAAATTTGATATATTTAGACAAATATGATCAACACCTGAAAACAGCTTTAAAAGGTGTAGTTAATCATTCTACAAATCAATACCAAATACGTATTTTATGGATGTGGATAAAATTTTTACTCCACACCAATATCAAATCGAACAGTGGATTCAAAAACAACATTAAAACTAGAGGTGTAACGATACATCGGTATATTGATTTGAATGATTCATGATCCAGCTATATCGTGGCAAAAGGAAAATATCAATCTATATCGTCATATTCCTGATGTGAATCGATATCATATGCCCATCTAACACAGTCATTGTGTTAAATGGGCATATGATATTGATACTTGTGAATTGAATTGAATCGAAATCGTATCGTGACGGACTTTATGATATCTAAACGTATCGATGCAATATCGTACCGTGATAAAGCTGGTGATTTACACCTCTATTAAAAACCCTACAAAATAACATCAAAATCAGGTGATTATCTCAAGTATGAATGAAGTTGAAGGACATTTTGTAACTGATTAATTGAATATTAGATGCAGTATTGTATTTTATACATTCTGATAATTTCAGCCTTTAAGTTTTAAGCAGCCGAAGTGTTGGTGTGTGTGTTATCATGTGTTCTTTCATTAGCCTAAACAAATCTGAGTTATGTTCTGATGTCTGACGCTAAAGGTAACACCTCCAGGGTGTAACCATGAAGAAATGTGCTTTATGTCAACTCATTTTTACATTGAGATAAGTTGTCAGTGTTTTTTTGCAGAGACTCTGTCTGTGCAAGGCAGAGCTCCTGTTATCAGTTTAGCTCAAGTTCTGCAAGAGGCCTTCTGTCTGCTGTGAGCTGTACTGAACCTGATTGGAGTCAGACGAAGATCGAAAATAAAGCTTTAAGAAGAAATCCAGCTGATTCCTGTTTATTCGGGCATACCATTTTTCAACAACGCAGATTTTCCCAACAAAGTTATGGATGTTCGTTAAGGTGTAATCAAGCTCACAATTTCTGCCGCAACTCATAGCTCATAGTGACCATTCATAACTTCCCTAATGTTCAAGACATTTTAATGAAATTTTAGGAAAAGTTCCACAATCTGCTTTTTTTGTAAGCATCTTGTATCTTAAAAACAATAAAAACATTATAAAAAAATCCCTTAAAAGTAGCAAAAAGGAATAGATTACAAGGTTCACATGACCAAATTGAAATGTCAAATCAACTTGACGCATCTTGGAGCCAGGAAATTAAGACTTTTTTTTTTAAAAAAACATTGGACATTTGTTTTGTAAACAAAGCCAACTAACAACAGCATGCGAAATGTGTCAAGTGACAAAATGACTAATCATGGACTATTACATAGGGAAAAAACCCACTTCCATGTTTCAGATCATAATCAGATTTGGAACAAAGGCAGATAAAATAATGTTATTCACGCAAACTTACCTTGAAAAACGATTGAATTTGATCCTATTTTCAATGACGTGGCTCTCGAAAATGCATTGACAGAAATAAAACAAAAAAAAAACGAGTCTGCAGCCAACTACCTGACGTCAGCACGGTTTGTTGAAACTCAAAGAAATAATCAAACAGGAGCAAAAAACAACCGAGCGCTCAATCTGGTCAGTTACGTACCATAAACAATCAAAGTCACATTCTTTTCCCGCTTTTCTGCGGACACCTCGTTGAGCAGAGAACACTTATAAACGCCTCTTTGACTGGTCTGAACGTTTGTCAAAGTTAAGCCTCCTTGTTGAGAATGAGGAAGGGTTTGACCACCGAACGTCCACTCAGCAGTTGGCAGTGGGAAGCCCTGAGCCTGGCAGGAAAAGTTCAAACTGCCCCCTGCTTCATAAAACGGCAGAGCTGGATGCACCTCGACTATGGGTTCATCAGGTCCATCTGCAACAAACCAGAAAGTGTAGAGAGGAATAAAGTCACAGAAACATGGCAGGATATAAATTTAATACTTATGACGAATACATAGAATAAAAAAGAAAATTCACTTACAGAAAACAGGGACGTTTATTTGAGTTGTCACGTTGCTGAAGGGGTTCGTCAGTGACAGTGTGTACAATCCCGTATCGCTCCGGTTCGGTTTGAGGATCACAAGGCCAGTTCCCACTATGAGATAGCGTGAGCCGTTTTTCACTTCTCTGCCGTTAAAGCGCCACGTCTGTTGCTCGACTACCCCTTGAAGCATGCTGTACTGTAACGTGAAATTATCAGTCCCCTCTATGACAGAAGACGGCCGCGTGCTCAGGTTCACATTCTGGATGTTTTCTGTCAACAGAAATGTGATTCAGTCGTACATTTTTCTGCTTTCTTTCACCACAGTTCAAAGGCAGACATCTACAAGCCTTGGAGCTGGGAAGGGCTCCAAGTTAGATGACTGAACAGTTATTTGGAAGCAACATTATTTCCTCTAGCAGCTGCTTAAACATGTGTTTCACATACTTATTAATATTTTATTATATATTTAGTATGCAGCATATAAAAGCAATGCAAACTTGACTCAATTCATAGTTATATCATGTTTTTCCAACCCTGGCAAAACTGCTCACTTAGGAAAACTTCTAGTAACAGATTTTGAACAATTTTCAAACTTTTTCAAACAATGGCCTACTATCAATCCAAGAACTGTAAAGAATAATGAACCAATGATCACATAAAAACATAAAACCACAACTACACATTTGGTTCAGTCAAGTACTCACCAAATATCTTCAAAGTGAAAGTTGTGGAAACTTTATCCTTTCCAGATTTTGTTAGTTCCACAGTGTAATTACCAGTGTAACTAACTGGCACGTTTACAAAGGTAAGAGAGCCATTGGGTTCAATCCTGAGCACATTCCTGCTGTCTGGAGCGATGTCTGGAGTAGAATTTGAGTTTATAGTCCATGTAGCAACAACTAAATTTCCTTTAGACCAAGTGACCACTGTGTCTGCTGCACCACTGTAGGCCAGACTCAGAATCACATTGCTACCATTCAATGCATTCAGCAGAGCTGGACCAACAGGAGACACCACTAGCTGACATTCAGCACCTGCCAAGATGGAGTTCAAACAAGAAATATTATTTAATTTAGTCTTTAAAACAACAATGATGCTATAGGGCCAAAATCAAAAGAAATCTGAGATCTTAATGAGATTTGCCTGACAAAAAAAAAAACAACAAAAAAAAAGTCCATGTGAACAATGAAATATAACAGGAAAGAGGTGAATAACTACATGACTATAAAAGAAAATAAAGACTACAACACAAATGCAAAACTCTTTTTTCTGAGAAAGAAAGAAAGAAAGAAAGAAAGAAAGAAAGAAAGAAAGAAAGAAAGAAAGAAAGAAAGAAAGAAAGAAAGAAAGATTTTAGGCTGAATCGACGTTTAAAACTCACCTTGAAATGCGAAAAAATAGAAAAGGGACAGAAAAACCCTGAGCTCACGTTCTTCGAACTTCTTCATCTCAGGCATAAAAAAGGTGGGGAAAGTAACAAATTATCGTTCAGATATTTAAATCCCAAGAACACTGAAAGGTCCTTGGCAGGACTGTGTTGACTTGTGTTGAGCTCGAGCTGCTCCGCGTGAGCAGCTCACCTGTGCTGCTGAAAGCCTTGGTTGTTCATCTGAAGCCACGCCCCTAATTACAAAAAACTGCTGTAGGCCTACTTATAAGATTTATATTAATTAGAATTTAGGCTATAAATTTAAATTCACGGGAACTTCACCACAGCAGAATTTTATTATGATCTGTCTTACAAACATTGTACTTTTAGCTGACAGAGTACATCTTCTTACAATCTAATACTTATTTTGTAATGAACACTTAAATGTCTGCTTTTATATTGTATGTTTAGTTAGCATATCATCATAATAATGTATGTTTGTGAAATAGTTGATTTATTTAAAAATACAATATCTGTTTTATAAAATCACATTAGTGTTTGCAATTCTATTCTGATTAACTAAGAGAATAAAAGCAAAAATTTACATATAAAGATAAACTAATGAAGCATATCAAAGTAACGATGAACAGTTCAAAAACAAACAGTATCTTGTAAATTACTCAGTAATCGTACAGGTTATTATTACATATTTAATAAGTTAAATGTCAAGATTGATTTTGGTCTTTAGACATACTCCTAATAAATACAGAAAAAAATTACACAATGAAATCAAAAACATCAGTCATGGCTCTACATGTGAAAAAGACTGGCTTTATTTTATGGTGAGATTCTGTACAATCAACAGAGAAATGAGGCGCTTATGGTAAAATTCAGATTTATGATGATCTCCCCGCACACATACTGAGACACACTGTCTGATCAACTCTAAACAAAGTCACAGCTACATTAACTGTACAGTTTAACAGCAGTGGTGATGTTAATCTTGAAGGACATAACCATCCCTACGTGTCTGGGTCCAGATCTACAAAAATCACTTACATCTCTGAACAGGTGTGACATTACAAGATTAAAAAGCTGCAGCTGTCAGATTTATTGTACAGGTGGAATTAATGTACAGTTTATACAATCAACAACCTGATTTACATAAAGTTTCTAACGTTAATTTATTGCATAAAGTCTGTTACCTTAAGATTAAAAGATACAGATGGACCACCTATTGAAGTCAAAATTTACATCATAGACAAAATATTTTATTCTGGAGTTGTCTGGACACAAGACAATGTTTCTCAGTAATGTTCCTCTTCTGTTAGTACCTCCCTGCTCATTATCAGGAGCTGCAGTCTTAAACATGGGGATAAAACTGACTCATAAACTCATCCTGTGGGTGTGCTTATGCCTTAGTCCAGTTATTCACCACAGAGTCCTGCAACAAGAGAAGAGAATGACTAAGACAAAGACAGGGAATGCAGTTAACATAAATGATTATTGGGGCTACCTTCACACTGCAGGTTTTAGTGCTCAATTCTGATTTTTTGCAAAAATCCTATCTGACGTTCACAATGGGCCTCATGCAAGAACTGTTCATACAAACAGATTTGTTCTTAAGTTGTGCGTACGAGTGATTCAGGAGAACTTGTGGCATTGACAAATTTTCTTGTATTGCATTTTTTTCAGATATGAACAAAATTTACAAGTGGTCAAGACCTGTTGTATATTTTACAAGCAGTCAGCCTGCTGTTATCCAGATGGATTTTCTTCACTAATAACCTTATATTTCATTAGTTTGAAGATATTTCGAGTTAAAAATAAATCACACTCCCTAATTATGTTGACAATAGGTTATTCTGTTTGAACTGGAATTATAATTTTAAATTTAATAATGTAGATTAATGACATAAATTGGTTAAATTAAATTAAATTGGCTCTTTATGCTGTTCTATAACTCTACAATATTATTATGAAGATCTCAAACTACAAACCAACTTACATTATGCATTAATTGAAGTTTAATTTGTCTCGGTATATAACAAGCTTTATAGATTATGTTATTTTTTAAATCAATTTTTATTTTGGTCAAATTTATTCAGCACATCAGCTTTTTCTCCAAAGTGCCAGAAATATTTTGGAGACATTTTAAAAAGCTTTTTTTCAGAACACTTGCAATGGCCGGAGGGGGTAGTGGTGCAAAACTGTTCTTCTGAATAAATGAAAACGATGTAACAGTTGTTTACACTTAAATTAAAAATATTTGACCAAAGGAACCCCAAAGCAGGACTAGAGAGAGATGAATAGGATTTAGATTTTTATTTCTGTGACTCTATATGATCCACAGGAGACACGACATTAACAGCACATTTCATTCCTCGGCTCCTTTAATTCCACAGCTGACGCTGCTAAAAACGAGAGCAGAACTTCAATCTCCAAACTCGTAAAGTTCTTTTTTACTTTGCGATGTCATTTATGAATGAACACTTCCTGGTTTGTGGGGCAGAAAACGTAGCCTTATTGTGTTTTTGGGGTGGTAATTTTGCTAATCTCCTCTCCTCGTGCTCGAGCACCTGGATACGCAGTCATCAGTTTACGCTGCTCATTTACACACTTTTCCTGAAGATAGAAGAGTTTGTTGAATCTGACGTGGCGTGTTCATACGAGCCCTTCGTACGAACAAAAGGAAGAGAAATTTAGGATAAGAATACAAAAATGTTCTTGCATGAGGCCCAATGTTTTTAAATGTGACCTCATCAGACTCCAGTGTGAACTCTCCATGGCACTAATGCGACCCGCATGCACAGAAAATGATGACACGTCACATTTAGCTCGCCGTTTACAGAAGTAAATATAGATGCTACATGTTAGCATGTCGATTACGAAGTTATTGTGCGTACTTCTTTGGTTCATGGTTTACATTTGAACAGGTCTCTGATCAGCTGACCTGATGCAGTGTTTTGTTTTTGGAACAGGAGCATCGTGCTTAAACTGAGATATTGTAACTTTATTTTATCCATATGGTCTGAGAAAAAAAAAAAAAAAAAAAAAGAAAAAAGACAAAAACAACTGGATTTTGTTCTGTAGCTGAACATGTCTAGCCTGGTATAAACCAGCCCCTTGTCCTTCACTCTGCTTCGTACGAGGGTCTGGACTCTCTGCTATAGAGAAGCGATTCTTGCTGGAGGCGTGGCCTCTGCTGAAGTTTAAAATGATTGGATCGGTTTGCCGCGACGTACGTGTGCGCAGCTCTGCTGTGAAGGTGGCTAAGCTAAGAAGCTAACTGGAAATCATGTGTGCTGTAAACAACTGTAAGGAGAGGAGAAAAGTAGAGCCAAACGAGACGACACACACAATGATGCTGCAGGCTTTGTCAGAAAAAAATTATTTTAATATGGAAGCCTTATCAACATGGACTGGCTTCATTCACTTCCTCCACTGCCACTGCTAAACTAACTACCAGACACTGCGCAGAAAATCGACGTTCTGTTCTCTGATTGGTTCGGACAAAATTCTCCTGAAGAAATCCTTTTCTATGGGAGAAATCCCAGACGGAGCTGGGAAGGGAAACTAGAATTGAGCAGAACTGCAGGAGTGACAAGATTTAAACAGCTTTAAACACACACTGAAAAAGCCTGGCTCAGATTTGAAATAATCTAATTTCTCACATTCAGACTGTCATGAAAAATGGGGCAAAAAATAGGATTTGGGTCACACTTGCCTGCAGTGTGAACATAGTCTATGATTTGACACCTATGGAAGGGTCAAAAAGTGTCTGACAAAAGTGCTCATGATGATCACATTCTGGTCAACATTAAACATGAAATACTCACCTCATTGTTGGCTTGTGCGCTCCTTTGCGTTTGCTCCTCTAAACCTTCCCGACCTCCTTCAACTTGGTCACCAGGTCTTCCACAGTCTCCACCTTCATCCCTGCTTGTCTCTGCGGGGGCTCATCAACCCTCAGCACCTCCAACCGTGACGTGAGGTCCACCCCCAAATCTGCAGGCTTCACGTTTGCAATCTTCTTCTTTTTAGCTTTCTGAAAAAAAAAAAAAAACAACACACACACAAAAGTAAAGAAAAATAAATAAATTAGTGATAATAAAACAAAGTGACACTGATTATTTTTCAATATTGTACTTATTTAAATGCTCACAAAATGACAAGATCCTTACATGCATTTTGCACTGGTGACCATTGTTACCTGGTACCTACCATAATGTTAGGCAGGGTAGCATATCTAGGGGTGTTGAGTCTGAGGTCTGCAGTCAGCACTGCTGGTGTGTTGATCCTAATAGTCTCTAGCCCACCATCAATCTCTCTGACCACCTTAATCTTCCCTTCTTCCAATGAAACCTCTGATGCAAACGTACCCTGCAAATTAAAGACAAAGCACAAATTCTCTGGATTAATACAGTTAACGGAGGTTATTTGGAAAATGGAAAAACCTGGTTGTCACTCTGACACGTGGAACCAAGGAGTTTATATAGAACAGCTGGAGCTCAGAAACCATGTGAGCGTGTGATCGGCTGTAGAAGCTAACGGCTAACACAAAACAGTCAAGAGTCTGGATTTACCATTACTGTACATGTTGGTGACAGAGCAGAAAAAAAAAGGACTGACGATGTAGAAATCATTAAAACTATTATTAATATGAATATTAACCCTATTATTACTATTTTACAGTTTAAATATCTATCTAATGTTTTAAATGTCAGAAAAGTTGTGTGCTTTATGGATGTATTAACAGGAGAGGAGCAAGAAAATGTCTCATTTCACAACACAAGTCAGCAGATTTAATCTTATTTAGCGCAATATGATCTGAGCAGAACAGAATTTAATATAACAGTTTAAAATTAAAATAACCTTATAAAGTCGTTGTAATCACTGTTATTTATTGAACTGGTTAGCAGATATTAACATGTGGAGCCTATATACAGAGTGTAGCTCTGCTGAATCATGATACAATAAAACACAAACTATTAAATAATACTTTGTCCTCCGATTAATATTTAGACCTACAGAATGTAATATTATAAATGTAAGTATTTTTAGGTTTCTGTTACAGGAAACTGACCTGTTGAAAAGATGTTTAGCTAATAGGAGACAAGTTTCATCCTATAACAAGGATACAGAGAACATTTTCTAACTGTTGACTGGTAATTTTTTTTATGACAGTAATAAGAAATAATAATTATACTTTATTAGTAGCTGAAGTCATCATTTTTCAACTAGCTAAAAAGTCTCAGTAACAGACTAACTTCAGGTCTGGATTAGATCATTGTTATTTATAAATTATATATTTTTCTGGTAGAAAAATTTGCTGTTTTACATGATTTTTGAATGAAATTAACATAGTTATTAATTTATTGTAAAATTAATAACAGTTATTAATTTATTGTAAAACCATGACAGAATTTCCGAAACAGATCCAGTTCGGCTTGTTGTTCATCTATTAGTTTCTATGGTGGCTGTGAGCCGTTGCCCTGTTTGGTCACCATTTCTGCTCCTCCATGCTGTCACAAACGCTACCAGCAGCTACCAGTGGACGGGATGGGCGGGGCTCAGTCTAGTGTTATTCAAGTCTATGCATGGAACTTTTCTGCTCCACCTGCTGGCTCATTGGTGGAACTACAATAAACCAATATTTATCCTAGAACATACTTAAAGGGGTTATATTATGTGTTTCTCAGGCATATATTTAAAAACTATACCATAATAAAGTATCTATGTCCCCTTTAGTTGTTATTAAAATGTTATTTTTGTGTTTAAATAGAATAGAAA
>JAUBOC010000048.1:5376601-5394188 GCA_032275365.1 Anablepsoides cearensis
AGTAAAGTACAGATACATGAAAAATGTACTTAAGTACAGCAACAAAGTACTTGTACTTAGTTACATCCCACCACTGGATTTTTGTGTAGGTCAATGATATGCCACTTATTGGTGGAACTTGTTAATTATAACTAAGTGTTTCTACTGCTGTTATCTGTTTTTACCTTTACAAAGTCTAAAAAAAACCGTAATTAAGTAATTAAGATACAACAGGATTTTTAATTGTACTTAAGTCGGTCATAAAAAAGGCAAGACCAAACTTTTTCTTTATCCTTTCTTAGAAAAAAATAAGAAAAAATATGTTTGTTGTGAGCATATTCAATAGAATTCTTAAATTATTAACTTGTATTGTTAGCCATAACATCAAAAATGCAAGGCGTGCATAAAAGAGGTGGTTACTAAATAAATACGGCTTGTAATTTGCTAATAATGTTTTTCCTCATGTTGTTGCAGTGACCAGGGCAGCATAATTTATCTTGATTAACTTTGGCATTGCACAGTTAAATGAACATTAGGAATTAATATTAAAAATGCATACTCTGCCAATAAAATGTAAAACAACACAAACATGCACCCCTTTAATCACAACTTTACACAGAGTTTGTGCACAATATTTTCTCTGACAATTAATAAATGAAGTTTCTAAAGTTTTATTCATATTTAATACTGCTCATGATTTTATTTTTTATTTTAACTGGGTGTAGTTCTGCAAATAGATTAAAAAAAAAAAAGTTAAACCAGGGTTCTTGTAGATCCTTAAAACATCTTAAAAGGCACAGATTTTATCAATCCTAAAATAAGGCCTTAAATAGTCTTAAAATGTCTAAAATCAATCTTTAAGAGGTCTTAAAATGGGTAACGCATTGTAAGTAAAGTCTTAAATTTAACTAAGCTGTAGGGACCTTGTAAACTTCCTACAAGTCAAGACTGACTTGTAGGAACAATGTCAGGTTATATAAGCTGCTTGGTTTCAGTAATTTGTCTTGAGGTTTCTTTGGTTCTTTTTAACCAAAATCAACTGATATGTAGCTTGTCGGTCTAATGCAACACATCCACACACACTGCTTTGTTTTACCTCAGCCCTGTGTCTCCTTGCATCACATGACAAACACCCAAAGAAGTAAGACTACCTCGAGGACATATCAGTTGCTGCACCTCAGCTGTAATACTCTCTAGGTGCAGCTTTAGGCAAGACTGTTCTAAAGTTTGTAGAAAGTGTTGGGTAAGAGGTAAAACACTCAGTGCTTGTAGAATATTGAAATCTGTGGTCTTGAATGTAGCTAACGATGTCGCCTTGCTTAGTGGAAGAATGCAGTGGAAGAGCCTCAGCATTTGTCTAAGAAATTAAATTTTTGATTTTAATCCTCACAGGTCAGTTTTATGTGATGATGACACCTCCTGATGTCATTCAAACGGGAACACAACGAACCATCGCCCCACGCACACAACCCTACCCTGCGTAAGTATCACCTCTCCCTGTTGCTCTTTGAGAACATTAATAATGAAGCCTCAGACACCTCTTTGTTTTTTGTCAAACACTAGTGGCGGTTGCTCAAAAAGAATATGTTACGCTCAGGCTTATTAAATTTATCAGATTTGTGTCAATCTAAAGGGATTTTTATAGTTGACTGTCAGTTGCAGTGTGTTTGTCAGCGTTTCTCTTTTTCAGTGATATAAAGCACAGCTACAGCTTGATTGACACACTTTTTGTAATCAATAAACTCCATCAGTTTGAAATACATATTAAATGACAGTCACGTTGATTAAACAAAACAAGTTCATAAAAAATCCAGACGCTAATGCAGGAAGAGGCTGTAAAGGAAGTTAGAGTGAAAATTTGAGAGTCAGCAAAGGCTGTAATGGATATCAGAGGTGTACACGATTACAAAGACCAGGCCGTTGTTAGAGATACTTCATTGTCTCACATGAGTAAATGTGCTTTAAACTCATGAATGTAAAACAACTTCCACATCTGTTCCAGTACATGAACGCTGAAGTTTGGTTCTTTTGCTGCAGCTGATGGTGTTTCTTGTTCAAGACTCTTCCTCTTGCCTGAGAGTCTTCCTTAAATAGTTTTATTTTTAGCACGTACTGGTCAGCAAGGTTTCCTCATTCTCTTTTTCATAAACCCATATAGTGTAAAGCAACAAGCTTCATTACAATCATTACAGTTACACACCATGCATGTCTGACTACTTTGAACTTTTAGACACATTTTGTTACTTGTAGTAATTTAGATTATCAGCAGGCTCACTTGGACAAAACATTCTGCATTTTAGTTGAATCTCTTCTGGATTAGTTTGGTTACTTTTTTTTTTACAAAAGAAGCTTCACTTTAATGCCAAACAACTATGGCTCATAATATGTGATCCTGGAGAATAAAAGCTTATTTTTTTGATACATTTGCTTGCCTGTTTATAAATGGAGGACACAACTAATTGTTGTCAATTAATTTATTTTTCTCTAGGTTTATGCTTAAATTGATGAAATTAAGATCATCCTCATGGAGAACACTAGTTGAAAGAGTTGTAGTTTGAAATAAAGTCACATGTTATTGCCACATCTTGTTTGTTTAGATGTACGTATATGTAAATACATTGTTTTTGTTGAGGGCGACTTTTAAGAGTTGAGCAGCTCTTTTTGCTTTATAGGCATGCAGCGTCATACTGATTTCCTGTGTTAAAGAACAAACTGTGTAGAAATCCATGTACATACAGTGAAATGTGTTTTTTTTGTCATTCCTCAAAATGTTTGTTTGCAGTATGTCTGATTTTAAATTTTTTTATTCCCTCACCAATATTTTTGAGTTTCAAGATGCAATAAGTGCTAAATAACAGTGACAGTATCATTGACGTGTGAACAAAGTGAATGAAAACTTCCCACCCTATCTGACATTCACAGAGATGAAAACGAGCTGCTGCAACGTGATGGTTTAAGCTGGTGAGGACAGTTTTCACATTTCTTTTGCACTGCTGTATTTTTTTATTATACAATAAATGAATTAATCAAATAAGATCACATGATCACAGCTCACAAACTGCCCTCTTCTCCTCTCCTCCCATCCTGAAGCCCCCAGTGATTCTTCAAGCTTTTCCTGTGTGCATTGGCTCAGTGCCAACCCTGATCCATAGCTGTTAGTTGTTCCATTAGGACCACAAATAATTAGGTCATTGTTTTCCATCTGGAAACAATTGGCTCACTCCATTATCTTTTATTTAAATGTGTTTTTGATGTGTTCTTTGTGGTAGTAGAGGTTTGGTTTTATTTAGAATAGTTTTTGAAGTTAGTGTAAAATGACTTGCCTAGGATGGTTTCTTAGAAAGCTGCTGTTCCCCCCCACCCACCCCCAACTCCCTTATCTTTACAAATGGAGTAAGTAGAGACATTGTGATGTCAAATTTCCAACCTCTTCACATAAAATCAGTTAATGCTGACCAGCTAACATTCAAGGCTGATATTTTAAATCATCCACAAAAAGAGTAAAAAGTTCAAGCTGCTGTCGCCAGCAGTAAATTATTGTGTAATTTACTGTCTGATTGTCAAGGCCATTGCTTCAGTTATGATTAGAGTAACCCTTTAGAAGAGAGTGCAGAGGGTAAAATTTAGACTTTTCTTTTTTTATGAATGAATATAAAACTGTACAGTTTTTAAATTAAAATAATTTGAACAAAGTACCTCGGCACTGAATTCCCGTAGAAACGACTTCTCGGGAGCACTTAGCTGATGTGTGGCTGTGTGTTGTGAAAAGAAGACTGATCTAGACATTATTATGAGCTTGCACATTTAGTGATTCATACGGTTATCCACATTTTTTTTAAGAGTACCATCGGACAGAATCCATTTTACAGCTGAAATCCCATTAGGATATATTTAAATACAGTAGAGAGCGTTATTTAGCTTAGCTGGGTATCTCAGAGGAAGCTTTCAGCAGTTGATGGGACACATACACTTTTTTTTGCTGTAGAGAAAGAGAACATACAAAGTAGAAGGGTGATTTTTTTTTTAAATTCTTTTTAATGCATAGAGCAAGCAAAGTAACTGCACCAATTTGCCAGATTTTTTAAACCACTCCATTCGAGAAACCAGACTATAGTGGAGATGTACAGTCGGCAAAGGGTGAGTCGTGACCGTGTTATTGGCTTATTGGTGCCATGGTGGGTGATTGGCTGGCACTTCTCGCTAAGTCTCGGCGACTTAATTAACAGAATCCTAGGGGTAGATACAGAGACAAGAGACAGTTGTGTCACTCAGCAAACATGATTTTGTAATTTTACAGCATAAAGGAACCTTATCCTCTCTCTGGGCTTCACCTGGGAGAAAAGCAGGAAGAAATCTGACCTGGTCATAGAACTGTTGTTAAGTGGCTCAAAGCTAAAAAGCTTGTGCATCACAGTCACACATATTACCTCACATGGCTGCTCAGTCTTAATTTTATTTTTTTTTTTTGCCGAAGGAACTTCAGAGTCTTGTTTTGAATAAGCAATTACAGCCCTCTTGAATTGAAAGATAACAGCGAAGAATGGTATAAATAATAGGCACAGGATTAGTTAGATGTAGGGAAAAGGATTGGATTTGTGCCTGATTGTCTGGTGCTCAGAGATGGGAGATATTGTTGTGTATGAAAAGTGTTTTATTTTCTATTTATCTGCAGGAAAATGGATGGACCCCGAACGCCTCGAGATGAAAGGAGGAGAGCGCAACATAATGAAGGTGGGTAATTAGGAGTGATTGTGGCTTTTGATTTCATCAGACAGTGCAACACAATGCGGTGTGGTGCTTTAATGGGGACATTTCTGTTGAAAGAAAATGGCCAAACCCTGTCAAATCATGCTGTTATCCCCAAAATAGATAACGTTTGATTTCAAGCTGACCACTAGAGGTTGGTATTGAGCTGCCAAAACCAGAAGTGTTTTTACTTTAAAAACAAAAACCTGTTTTTTGATCCCAAGATTACTTATAATATCTCTAAAAACAGAGTAAAAAAATAAACAAATTTAAATTGTTTTTTGTTTATTTGTTGCCAATTTATCAGTCGAAAGACGACGAAGAGACAAAATCAACAACTGGATTGTCACGCTTTCCAAGATGATCCCTGACTGCAGTATGGACAGCACCAAGACTGGAGCCGTAAGCCACATTTCACGGCCCCCCCTTCATTTTAAACTTGTCCTTTCCAGCTTCGTGACTACATCTCTGTCCTTTTAGAGCAAGGGTGGCATCCTGTCTAAAGCCTGCGACTACATCCGTGAGCTGAGGCAAAATAACCAGCGGCTGCAGGAGAGTCTAAAGGAAGTGGAGAGGATACAAGTGGACAATGAGCTGTGCAGGCAGCAGGTATTAATGTCAATGCTTGCTCTGCCCTGCAAATGTGGCATCAAGTGAAGTTTCAATGACTTCAGCAATGCATAAAAGAAAGTCTATGAATGATAATTCAAAACGTTCCTTTGAGGTGGTCGGGTGTAGCAGATAAATAAATCGGCACATAAAAAGGCAGCCATAGTGGGCTGCATATGTGGCTCTGAAGATTGCTACTGCACTGAAAAGATTGGTTTGCTGCGCGGTGCTCTGCTACATTCAATGGTTAAGTCTCAGAAGCATAAAATTCAGCCTAGCCCCATACGCATCTTCATTTCTCCAAAACAAACCCGCCGAGACTTCAGGCTGTGGAGCTAATCATCACAGGCTGACAAAGAGGATCAAAGAGTTTGCACTCTTATAATGAGAAGTGTTACCTGAAATCAGTGCTTTGAGAGGCAGTGGGAATAACATACACAGGGGCTGTGTGAGAACCAAGTGCATGCTAATGCCTTGAAAGTATTGTGAAATTTTGGAGCTCTGGGGCTGCTGTGTCTCCCTCTTGAATCTGAGGCCCGCAAGGCACTCAGCAATATATTTTTATTCTGATGCTCAAAGCTCAATATCCTACCCTCAGTTCCTTGTTGGGGAAGCAGTAAAATCAGAATTCACCTAAGGGAAATGAGGCAGAGATGACATACCTCAAGATTTGATAATCCAGTTGGTTGTGGACAGGGCTGTTATTAAACAAGGCCGCAGGCATTTTCTCTAATCCCAGGTACCGCGCAGCCCTGTGTATGCATTACCAAAACTGAGTCTCATCAAACAGAAAAGTTTGGTCTGTGAACTGCAAGCTGCATTTAGCTGTCATGGGATAAAGATGTCGATGATGAGATTTTCTTCCTTTTTGTTCTTTAAGATTGAAGAGCTGAAGAACGAGAACGCGCTGCTCCGAGCACAGCTCCAGCAGCACGGCATCGAGATGGTTGGAGAGACGCCACCGCAGTAAGCAAGATGAAAAGAGCGGGGAGGAGCGAACACCACTCGAATGTGTAACTGACACCGTGGAAATGCAGGCAAGATGATTGGAAAAGGACTTGTGGAGAATCACTTTCTTTTTAGTGATTGCCTCCTTTCCCGGGTTCTGGGTCGCGAACCCTTCACCAGCCATTTGTGGCTGCACTTGACTCTTCCAGACCTATTGAGATAACCACCCGTTGCAGCTCAGTAGAAGTGTTCTCCAAGAAAAGATGTCCCCTCACCTTCATCAGAGTGCTTATCCAGCACCAGCTATGAAGCCGAACCTCTGCTTGAACATCTCCCATGTTTTGTATTTATGTAGCCTCACTAATGGACTATGACTTTCGTTATCTAAATATGTTCCTCGTGAGTTTGGTTTTTTCCCTCCATATTAATTTTGTCATAGGTTTTGCTTTTATTCCTTTTGTGTTTTTGAGTTCTGTATTAATATGTTGTTTTTAGCTCATTTAATTTATTAGTCTGCTTGCTGACAGAAGCCTTGATGGAGACCAGTTACGCTAAACTCATGCACCCCGGTGAAGCGGACAGGAATTGTTTCTTTTTTTATTTTATTTTTTACCAAGAAAACATCAAAGTATGCAAAATCACGATTCTAGAGACAAAAATAATGTGACACACACAGATTACTTTCTTCCAAAGACAAATGAGGAGCTGTGCAAGCCGGTGCCTCTGGGCTGATTGATGTAAATACAACTTTTCATGTTTTTAATACAGATGTTACAGAATGTTAGAGCAGATTATCTCTGGGAGTCAACAATCAATAACTCATTAACTCCATGCTGGCCCTCCGTCATAGTCATTACCATGAAGTGTGTGCAATCTTAAAGCTTGATTTGGAAAAAAGGACAGGGGTATACTTGAAATGTTGGGCATTTGCTTGATTGAAAAAAAAACAAAAAAAATTCAAAGTAAAGAAAGAAAACACTTACAAACTTCCAGTTGTTTAAGTGGCGTTTAATTAAAATGCAAACGTGTGAAACATGCAGACAGTTTCCATCTCAGCACTTTGGATTGTTGGCTGGAGAGCAATGCAGTGCAGGTCCCGATTTTTGCCAAATCATACTTAGGTACTGTGGGTTTATGTTTATCTTTTGTTCACGTGTGAGTTAGCATTGTCTCAGTATGTGTAAAAATGATCCCCACATGGTTTATTTCAAGCTGTTTGCCCTATTTTGGTTTTGCAACTCTTCAAATGGAGCTCAACACATATGGGGGGGCACCCTGGAGAGCAGCACTCAAAAGACTCTGCTTACTATGGAGAAAAAAAAGAATACTCAGAAATCGTGCTGCACTTTTCACTCGAGCACGTCTAGCTCTCCAAGAAAATGAACATTTGAGGTGGGAAACATGGAGAGGATCTAATTTTATTCTCCACCCCCTCAGGCAAACAGGAAATGAAGTATAAATTAGATGTACAAACAAAAGACAATATTAATTTTGTTGATGATTTTGGAAATGAAGATACATGATTTTTTTTTCTCTTTTTTTTCACTTTGGGTAATGTCAGTGAAAATGGATGAAAGAGATCAAACTTTGGAGCAACTCATTAAAACACGATAGCCTCTTCCTACGAACAGCTCAGGATCCAGCAAAGCAAAATCAACACTCAGACCCGTGGCTAAATCAGGCGGACCACCACATTTACATATCTGAGACTTCGTACGATTACAGCTTGTGCTTTCAAAGTGCTGTTCTACAACTGCTAGATCTGAAACAACGATAAGAATCGTTGCAGGTATCTGATCTACCAAACAAGTCTCAGAGTCAAATGATAGATGTGCAGTAAAATAATTTTTATTTGTTTTTATGGTTCAGTTAGAGGAGAGCAGAAAATGTGAAGACATTGGAAGATGGATGTTCACAAATGAAATATGTCTTTGTTTTTATGGCAAAAGGAAGAAGAAAGCTTTTTTTTTCTCTGTAGCAGCCTCACTTTTCTCAGGTTAGAGACATCTTTTCTAAGGAAAATGGTGAAAAATAAAACTTTCACTTGATCTTAAAGGGTTTTTTGTGAATTATTGTTTTTTCAATGATCTCTGAGAGATGATATGTTTTATTTCAGTTTGATTCACAATTTTTAATCATAATAAAAACGAAACATTATTTTTTGGGATTAGAAAAGGCCCTTATTTAAATGTCCGTTCACAATTCTATAGGGCATAAATGTCAAATTTATTTGTTACTATAATTACCACACACAAATCCCTCACTCAGCCATAATCTTTAGAGCTTGTTTAGATCCCAAAATCCCTCAAATTCCCCTTCAGGCCTGAAAGACCATCACTCAAGATAGAATTAATGGTCTTGTCTGGATCTTGGAGATACCAGTCTCTCGCTGAGCAGAAAGGTCAAGGATGATGGGATTTCTAGGACCTATGTCTTATTTTCTGTCAGACCACAACCTGTTTCTCTATGACATTAACCAGAAATGGAATTATTAGAGTTAAGAATGAACTAAGAAAATAATTACATTTGAATTTGACACACAGCTTCATGCTTTTTCAAGGTACAATTAAATCTTAATAATACATTTTATTTGAAGGCACCTTTCATGGCACTTAAGGACACCATACAATTAAAATACAATACAATAAAACAGAATGAAAATTCCAATAAAACATACATAACAATTAACAAATAAAAACTGCACATAATAAAACAGTGGTTCTACATTCAAATTACTTTTACACAAATGTTTTTTAATATAAACTTCCATTAAAACCTGAGATTTCTCACAGGCATAATCTGTAGGAATAATTGTAGTAATAGCAGTAATTCCACAAATTATATTGGATTTTTTTACCCTACGTGGTCCTCCAACAAAATGAGAAATTTATCGACAATCCATTTAGGACCCTGAATTCGACTCTGTTAAAATTTGCAAAAACCCTTCTCTCCACCAGTCTCTAATAGACTTTTTTTCCCCCTCTCACAGGGGACATTTAGACATGTCACGCAGAGAAAAGCTTGGGTGTTGCTGATAACAGATGACTTTATTTCATTTAGATAAGCTGGTACCGGTGCAGGTAATGGCTTATCTAATGGTCCTGGGATTGTGCATGCTGGTTAACTGTCACAGCACACTGGGGCGGACTACGGAGACCTGAAACATCATTAACAACATTTGTGTCACCCTAGTTTCTCCTGTGGTGACAACGTGAAATGTCAACTATGAAAAATGTAGTTTCTATAAAATTATGTCCTTATGTAACTGCATATTCATGCTGCAGTTGTAGGAATATGAGCTCAATATTCAGGTGTTTTTGTTTTTTAATAAATTTTGCCAAGAACTGTTTGTATAACGCAGACACTTTTTGAAGAATTCTTTTGGTCTAGATAGTTTTTATAATGATACCATACCATGTTTGTTGGTATCAACTATTAACAGGATAAATAAAAAAAATCATTAACCAATATAAACTGGACTATGACATAAAAGTAAAACCAAAGACATTGTATTATATTAAGTGGTTGAAATAAATTTGATCTAGGCTCCAAATGGAAACTATACTGTACCAAAGAAGAATTGAGAACATTTCAAGAATTCTTGTGAAAACTGAAGTAGACAATGGTTAACTGAAGTGTCTGAGGATACTTCAGCTGCACCAGTAAAGTTCCTAAAGAACCTGAAGGTGTAAAACACCTTAAATATAGGTTATCTCAAATTTTTGCTTATTTGCTGTGGAGAAAAAGAGGAACAAAGACTACAGTGTGTGCGTGTGGTGCTGTTCTCCAGGGGTTAATTTAAATTGTTGCTTTCAAATCCTTTTTCACATCTAAATCATTAAGTTGGGGTCTATATAAAGTGGAACTGCAATGCTTTGCTATGAATTCCTCCTTATTGTAACTCCACAAGCCCCTCTTTCACTCCTTTTCCTCAGCTTCCAAAGCAGTCCATTTGAGAGAGGGGTTTGCGACTATAGAGTGGCACACAAACTTTTTTCTTTTAATATTTCAACAAAGGAAGACTTGTCCATTCAGCCTTACATGTTGGAGCCAGACTCTGACCCAGAGCGAGAGGAGAATGAAGACCACCAAATTGTAGTTGGCAAGTCCAGACCTTATTTGGCAGTTCTGTTGCAAAATGATGTCATAGTTCTGAAAACATGATAAAAATAGATAAAACCAAACAGGTTGAAAAATATGACCCAAACAGAATATAAAGATATCTAAACACAACAGGAGATACTAAATTCTAATTTTTTGTACAACTGGAGACTCCAAGTACACAACAAATTGTATTTAACAGCTAAAAAGTGAATTTTCTTTATTTGCTGCAAGTAGGGAGTACTGATGTAAGTAAGACACTATAGCACAATCAAGATCCTTCTTTTTGTGTTTAACCTAGAATCCAATTTTATTTGTTGAAAGGTTATGAATAATAGGATAACAGTTAGGGTTAGGTGTTCAAAGAGGTTGCTCAGTTTGTAAATTTAAACCTGTAGGTTTGTACCACTGTTTTTCTGTCAAAGTGATAGGAGAGCTTCATATTTTCTTGTCATGAAAAGTTTGAGAACTATTGGTCTGGATTAATCTGATCAACACACACATTCAATACATGTGAAAGTTAAAAAACAGAATTTAAGTTTTCAGTAAAAAAAAAAAATGTTTTACTCAATATTTTTTACATCTGCTTTTAAATCAGAGAAGAAACCATTTCTGTACAAGGTCAAAAGTACGACTGTTTACATTTTAAAGCCCTCTCGAGCATTTTATGTAGGCCAACAAGTATTACATTTTCAGTTTTGTTGTTTTTAATTTTGTCTTTTTACTTCCCTTGCATTTCTAAGCTTGCCGGCTGCAGGTAAACATACGCAGTTAACTGAACATCCAGGCGTCTGTGTGTCGCTGGATCTATTTGATGTGGATGATCTCTGATCCTGTGTACCTCTCTGACTGAGACATGTGTGTGTGTGCGCGTGTGTGTGTTCTGTCTGACCGGTTCTTGTCTTTCACCTCCAACTTATAAATGCAGACAGACTTTGAATGAACTTAGTTTGGAAAGTCAAATTAAAAAGGCACGTCTAGCTACAACTTTATTTCACATACATAATATGAAAAAGTGCCAGGAAATGTGACCCTCACCTCTCAGTGCAGGTAATTCACTCACAATTAATTGATGTAATAATTGGAAGTGGAAAAGCTCATTCCTTTGAGCCATCAGTTGTTATTGTTGAAATTATTTTAAATGGATTTCATTTTCAGTGGAAGATGTTTTGGAGGATGGGCTCAACTTATTGCTGTAAAATTGTTGTATCAAGTCCTCTTTTTTTTTTTTTTTTTTGTTACTGAATTTTGTTCCATGTTATTCTGTGTAAAAAAAAATACCCAGGCACACGGTTGACTGATTTCTATTAAAGTCACACCAATAAATGTTCTAGCATAAAGCCACAATTTTATGTCCTGCAGGCTTGTCTTACCTTTGTGCTTTCTGAGCAGCAGAGAAATGCTGTTGAAAAGGGGCATTGTCCACTGCCTCGGCCTGCCCCACACTCCCCTCCTCTCCTCTCAGAGGTGATTTGTTGAAAATGTCTGAAAGAAAAAGTCTTGTTCAGTATTTCACACAACACACTTCTTGTCTTGTAAACCACGCCGACTCTCGTGTTGCATTATGACAAACCTGCTTTGCTTAAAAGTGAAGTATCACTCTAAAGGGGCAGTCTTTAAGGAAGTTTATTAGGACATTTTCTTTTCTTTTTTTGTGTGTGTGGAGGTGCCTGTGCATATTTATTCTGGGATTTTCTCCAGACTGACACTAGTTTTGTTGTAAATTTCACAAAATGTGATACACTATTTTCAATTTGTGTTTATTGGGTATTTTAACATTTTTATTGTAAATACAGTGGACCAAAGAGTCTTGTTTCATTGTTTGTAGTTGGGGGGGGGGCATCAATGGGACAGCTCTAAACTGGTTTAGGTCCTATTTAGTGGAGCATACTTTTTGTGTCTTCTGCTCCTGTTTTGTGTGGGGTTCCGCAGGGCTCAGTTTTAGGACCTCTCCTCTTCACGCTGTACCTGCTTCTTCTTGGCTCTATACTAAGAATATTTGGGATTGCAGATGACACCCAGATATATGTCCTGTTAAAGAAAAAGGACACCAACTCTCTGAGCTCTCTGTTTTTATGTATTGAGAAAATAAAAGCCTGGATGGGTATGAATTTTTTTAAAAAGTTTAATGAAATTAAAGCTGAGGTGATGATCTTTGGAAGCTCCACTGAGACACCACATGAAGATGTTGGTTCATTGACCCAGTACGTCAAGACATTCGTTATTGACCTAGGGGTAAAAGTTGACGCTGGACTAAACCACATCACATCAGAGCAGTTGTAAAATCAAGTTTTTACCATCTGAGGCAGATGGCTAAAGTAAAACCAATTCTTTCTCAGAAACATTTTGAAATAGTCCATGCTTTTGTTACCACCCAACTGAACTAGTGTAAGACACTTTATACAGGCATCAGTGAGTTCTGTATCTCTCAGCTTCAAAGGGTACAGAATGCCTTCTTTTAACTGGCACACAAAAGTTTGACCATATTTCCCCTGTTTTAGCCTCTCTGCACTGGCTGCCTGTACATTTTAGGGTTCATTTTAAAGTTTTGTTATTTGCTTTTAAAGCTCTTAACAGTCTCGCTCTGTCCTATCTGTCCGAACTGCTACATCTTTACTAGGGTTGGGCGATATTGGCAAAAAAATTTATCACAAATAATTGTGGTATTCATCCAATTAATATGAGAATTAATCCCCTGGAGTCCCTGGACACCTGCATGTCCTTTTTATATGACCAATTTAAATCAGATTAAATCGTTAAGTGCCAATAAATAATCGATTAAAGTTTTTTTGACGATTAATTGCACAGGATACAATTTTGCCCAACCCTAATCCTTACACACCCTCTCGATCACTAAGGTCAGCTGATCAGCTGCTCCTGACTTTGTTGAAGACAAAGCTCAGGGGTGATCGTGATTTTTCTGTGGCAGCTCCTAAATTATGGAACAACCTTTCTTTGGATGTCAGACAGGCGTCCCTGTCTGTTTTTAAATCCTTTCTTAAAACCCACCTCTTCTCACTGGCCTTTGAACACCATTTGTAGTGTTGATTTCTTTGTTTTTATTTAATTTAACTGATTGTATGAGCAAATGCATGTTTTATTATATGTACAACACTTTGGTCCTGTGGGTGTTTAACATCAGGGAGGGCATAGCCCTACCTATACCAGCCACCCCTAACAGCCAGTTTTAAAGATATTCAGATAAAATGTGGTGTGGTGGTTGCTGAGAGTCAACCCTAACATGTAATCTGAGCACAATACAAAGTCTTTGGAATTAACCCTTTTTATTTTTAGCAAAATATCCAATGAGTCACTGCAAAGCTTTTAATGAAACTCTCAAAGTAATTTTTGGATGTGCGTCTACATATGATTAACTTTTCAAGATGGCTGCCACGACTAACTGACCGTAGTCTACACATAAATGCTTATATCTCAGTGATAAAATCTAGCAACATTGCATTTGATCGCACATAATGTTATTTTCAAGGTTTGATCAAAACCTAGCATAAGATGAGATGATCGGGCTTAGAAGGCGGTGGACGATATTCCTTTAAAGAATGCAAGCCCTGTCATTATCTGTTTTACATTTTAAGTCTGACTTTGAACTTTACACTTAATTACACACCATTATTTCATCCAAAGTAATAATTTTTCTTTTTTTTTAATGTCTATGACCTTTTTATAATTTCAGCTCCCACGCTGATTGCACTTTATGGTTTTAGCACTGTCTTTGCGCTGAACTCTTCTCCTGTATCTTTGTTATGTTCTTTCTTTTTTAATTACTCTGGTAGCGAAGGAAACACGACTCCAGTTTTATTGTGTTACGTCCAACAGCTTTTAACTAAATTGAAACTAAAAATTTAAATCAGTTTGTGGAAAAACTACTTCCTCACAGCTTTTTTGGGAATTAAGACGTTTCTGCGTATCAGATGAGGCTGAGTAATTATCAGCATGGTTATGACTGCTTCTATAAGTTTTTTAATCTATAAAAGCAGAAGTTTGATCAGTTTGCTGAGCTGCAGCTTTCCGGTATGAGTTCACAAAGTGCAACAGGAAAGGCAGCAGTGATATTTGAGAATTGGCTTTTGTTGCATGTTATGGTAAATCCTATAGTTAGTAAAAAAAAAAAAAAGCTTGAACAATGAGACCAAAGTGGAGATGTTTGGTTATATAAAGTAACAGAAGAACGTCAAAAAAAAAAGTAGCATATCAGCAGTAAGGCTTCATATCAGCTGTCAAACACGATGGCTGACAGGTGAAGATTTCGGCTTGTTTGACAGCTGCAGGTGCAGACGAGTCGACCGTGAATTCCTCTGTGAACGAAAATACTCTGGAGTCAAACGTCAGTCTAACTGTCCGTCACCTGAAGTGTCTTCATGATTGGATCAACACCCCATTGACCCCGGAGCTCAGCTTTAAATATACATCAGAAATGTCTTTAAAAAAAAAAAAAAGTCAAGGTCAAACAAAAGACTTGGATTTATTGCTGCTATAAGCTGTGTGTGCTTTGACACTCACCTGATCTTCATCCTGGATTTTTAAAACAATTTATTAATGTCACATATTGTTTAAAGTTGGATTAAACTCTTACTTTTTTATCACACTGTGAGTAGTGTACCTCTGTATAAACCCTATATGTAAAAATAAGTTTTCTTGTTTTTAACTACGTATTTTGAAACGTATAGAAATCGAGCACGAGTTCATTTTTTTTCCTCTTTTTTTTTTTCCCGAACCACCAGGGACTTGTTTGATCTCGAGTCCTGATCGAAACGACAGAGCTGTTAGCGCGCGCTAAAAGACGTGTTTGACTCGACGTTGAAGCTTTCGAACATGTGATTTAAATTGCACCTTTACTTCACCTTTGATTTCATATCAAAGGGAATAGAAATTGAAAATGTCACAGTGTCTAATATTAGATTTCATAACCTCCTTCTGTGGCTGTGGTTGCCAGACAGCTCAGTGCAGAATGAGGTTTTATGAAGCCTAAAAACTAAATTTTTTCCTGTTTTTTTTCTTTTTTTTAAACTTAGTAGTTTCTAATGTTCAGTAAATCAGAAATAAACAATTGCATGAACCAATAAACACAAGGTCATAAAACATGGCATGGCGATTCCTCAAGCAGTAAAAAGGTTTTTTTTGACAGAATGTTTTATAAAGAATGTTTATTGGTTTACAAAGAATGCCTCTTATCATGTTTAAAATTTAATGTATTTCATTGTTGGTTTTTCCTGTTTGTTCTTAACTTTCCCGTGAAGCACTTTGCTTGTTCAAACGTTCTATATAAATAAAACTGACATTGACATTTTTAAACTGCTTTCTTAGAGCAGCAGACAAAAAAAATGTAGGACTTATATAAATAAGTAATGTAGGATTATATAAATGTATAAAACTCACCTGTAAACAAAACCCCATTCACGGACTAGCTTTACATAAATGACTTAACCACTGCTTCAGAAGTAAATTATCATGTTTAGCTGCTCGTTCTGACTACAATGACAGCTGACAAGAATAATAATAAAAGTAGAAGTAAAGCTTTTCACTTTTTCATTTTACATTAACATGCCAAAAGGTGCATTAGACTCAGATTTGAGCGTTAAGTCACGTATCAAGAGGAAGAATGTAACAGCGGTGTTTCGGCTTTGAAACACAGCCATGCTGTGATCGTTCATGAGGCTGAAAGATCCTGAAAAGAAAATTCAGACTTCCATCTCCAGTGGTCTGCAATTATATTATACTTTTTCTGTTTGATTAAAATTCTGTTGAAATTAATGCATGCTGTTAAAGAAAGAAAGAAGAAAAAAGTGTATCAAAGCCAGCTTCTTTGCTCGCTGTATATCATTAAAATGTGCCATTTCTTCATGATTTTTCCTATTTCATGTGTTTTTGAGGCATCGTACTGTGGCAACATAAAACATTTGATGCTTTTCAGCTGATTTCAGCGGGAAAACTGAGAAACCAACAAACTAAAAGGAAAGATGAATGGACTTGGAAAAGGATTATTTCAAATTCCATCATCAGTGCATTAATCTCTAAGGAGCCATGTTAATTTTCTTGACATTTCATCACGTACATTTCCGTTCTTAATATACTCGAATGAAATTGCTGTGGAAAAAATAAGCTTAATTTTTTTTCTTTTGGATTATTTTTTCTTCATTATTGCGTGGATTAAAAATGGACTCTGCTCAATAAAACTCTGGAAATTCCAGCAAATCCAAAAGTAAAATGCATCCTGTTCCACACAAACAGGGAAAATCCCAGCAGTTATCAGCAGAGCCATTACCATAAACTCCATACTGCCCTCTGGGTCAAAAAGCTGACATTTCTTTTGTCCAACACATTGGCAGCCGACAGAAAGACATGACTAAATGCCAGAACAAAATGTTTTCTATGACGCTGGCGGACAGATTTGTGTGCTTGTGATGCACCAACAATGGTGGGTTTGTGGTCCTGTTTGGAACAAACGTGTAGCTGACAGATAAAAAAACAAGTGTGTACGAACCTTAAGCTTCACGTCAGGCTGGTTAACAGACAAAAAGGACGTAGAGGTAGAGAACGTTGATAAATCAGGGACAGACGGGGGCAATGCCCTCAAACAGGAGAGGAAAAAGTCGAGTGGCGCCAGCTGAGGTGGATCAGTCCGTCTCGCTGGTGCCTGGTTTTGTTTGGTCAGTTAATTTTCATTGATAATCTCAGGGACTGGGAGACGAGCAAAAACTCCAGACAAAAAAAGAACCCTCTGAAACCTTAATCAAACCATTTGAACTTCACTTTTTTCTTTTATTACACTCATTTAGACACAGATCTCTGTATATTTTTATTTCAGTAAACCTGTGTTGTGATCAGGTCTCATGAGCTTGAATCATCACGGGACACGAAACGCTCCCCACGAGTTGACATTTATGTGATGTTTCTCATCGAGCTACAGCTGTTCTGAGAAATAACATTAAACAAATTATGAGAACTTGTTGATTCCTCAGAGTGTAAAAAAAAAATAATAAAAAGTTTGGATTGATTCCAGCAGACATGGAGCCATTCATGGTTGTATTTGTTGACACTGATGTTGCGGTCACCCAAAGTAAGCACACAGGCCGGAAGGGTTATCCGCAAACGAGACAGGCTGACGCAGTGTGTGTGTGTGTGTGTGTGTGTGTGTGTGTGTGTGGGTGTGTGTGTGTGTGTGTGTGTGTGTGTGTGTGTGTGTGTG
>JAUBOC010000048.1:5443781-5461785 GCA_032275365.1 Anablepsoides cearensis
CCACGAAGAATTGAGGCAGTTCTGAAGGCAAAAGGGGGTCCAACCCGTTACTAGCATGGTGTACCTAATAAAGTGGCTGGTAAGTGTACATTTAATTCTAAAACAAAAAGTCAAAGAAAACATCTTTATATTTAATAAATTTGGCATGATTGGTCACATAACTGACATATTTTATTTTGAATTTGGCTCAATCAAACGGGAAGTGACATCAAAGGGGAACTCTAAGAAAATAGACTCCCTGGTCTTTAATTATTGAAACATTATTATTTGAGCTCCGACTTTTCTTCATCTTTCTCTGATAGTGACTTAATCCAAAGAAACATCACATTCTTCTCTACAGTCTGTGTCATTAGTTGCTTTACAAATGCTTTTTTTTACATGCAGACATTCCCCTTTGACATCACTTCCTGTTCCTTCATTCATTTATCCCAGTGGCATGAATTTATTTTTTGCAATGTGTTATGAATGTTATCTTTCCAAAAGTGCATTCATATTTATTACAAAATATTGATGTCAGGTACTTTAAAGTGTTTTCTGTCCCTACAATAAGCACTTCATAATTATTGTTACAGATTTTTCCTCTTCCTGTTGACTTTTTCCTCAAGCCTTTACATTTTCTTGCACCTGTTAGGAGAACATAATTCAGAGAACAAGCCTTTTGAAACCAAAGGTTCAGTCTTCCTCCATCCCCCTCCCCTTCAATTCCTCCCAGGAGGTTCTCAGAGGGACAGTGATTACAACTGAGGTACCGCCGCCCCTGCCATGCCAATTAATGTTGGAGCCTTAAAGATGGAGCAGAGGGAAAGAGGGGGAAAAAGTGCCTGTGCTCGCATCTCCATACATTACCATACTGAACAGGCTGTTGGGGTGTCTCAGCCCAACTGGTAGCTCTACAGTAGACACTTCAGGGACATGTTGCTCCAGCCAGACGTACTCCAACTCAGACATGTTTGCATAAACTTTCCAGCTTTCGACAAAGTCCTGTTGCTGTGTCCTTCTGCGTTTGTCCTTTCAGTCAGGAGCATCTGACGTCACCTCATGTGTCATTTTAGCTTAATAACTGAATGTGACGGTACTGTACCATTAAAGTAAGAACTCAGGACATATATTTCTGTGCAGAAGCCCTCAGGAACAAAAGCTGTTGTGGTTTCATTCTATTCCTAATATATTTTATTCAAAGCTCTGTCGACTTTACTCTGTTTGCATTTCTTTTTTTCTTGCTGCACATCAGTAAATGTTGCTTCAACTCATCTTATCTTAGTTAGATCTCATGTTCCCTATATATGCTCACTTCTCATTTTGGTTTGCTCAACCATATTGTTTTTGCACTCAAGGACTCAAGTGTTCCAGACATTTTTTTTTCCTTTTTGTTTTTTGGTTGCTCTATGTTTATAATTCAGGCTCTTATTATTTACCCCCTAGGGTTTCTTCTGCTGAGCTGCTTGGATATTTCGGACTTGTTTACTGGCTTTGCTTTCTTACCATCTCCTCTTTTGTTTTGTTTGTGCTACCGCCTAGCTCTCTCTGCATGTCTACTCCTTTTTAAAAATCCATGTTTGATAAGTTTCTTGTGGCTGCTTCCCAATATTAAAAAAAATATATAAAATTACTTGGCATTATGTGTCCATTCTGTTCACTGTTATTTTTCAAAAACCCTACATTTACCTACCTATAGTTTAAAATCTAGATCTTTGATTCATTTATGGAAGAAACAAGGAGAAGGAAAGTGTTTTCAACAACAATTGTACTGAGATTTGAAAGGTAAAGAGTTGCAAAAACAGTAGCTTTTTGTGTTTTCGTTCAGATGTGTATAAGCTTCTTCTTCATGGGACATAACACGAGTCTCCAACATGGACCTGGGACCAAAATTGGACTCTTAACATGTTCTCTAAAAGTCTAATAATATTTAAAAAATATTTTTAGAAACATGGTTTCCTTTAATGTCTACCAACAAAATATGAAGGCTGTGTGTGTGTGTTTTGTTGTGACAAAAACACTTCATAAACCACAGGAAACTGTATGACCTCAAATTCATATCACGGTATAAATTGAATTCCTTCATGGTAAGGGTATATATCGCGGTAGAAAATTATCATAAAAAGCGAGGATAATGTAATTTTTAGAGCATTTATTTTGCAGAAAACTGTCATAATCAAACCAAGCATTCTTGCTGTAGTGCAAATAAACATAACAGAAGTACAAAAGAATGTTTTATATACATTGCAAAATAGTTTCAACAAAAAACAAAAACATTTCTCAAATTTTCAACAATATCAAAATAAAGTGGATGTTATAACCAGTACTTCAAGTGAAATTACTCATTTAGACATAAAAAAAATTCTAAGCATAAGTTGCCTAAAATGTTATAGTGTGACATAGTTCTAGTCATAAAACAATTTTAGATAACTGGAATGTAAGTGTGGTGAAGCCACATACAAGTAATATCTGCCTACCATACAATGATGTTTTCAAGGGTTGACCAAAACGGTTAGAAGTCAGTTATTTCTCAAAGTAAATTTTGTCCTGGTGATGGTTTTCAATTGTTACAAATACTAGAACAATACTAAATTTGTAAATTATAGGATCATAAATGTGGAGGTTATGTGTTATTCAAAAATTGCTGCATTTGCTTTTTATCAAAATTTGTATTTTAAGGGGTGTGCTATACTGGAAATTTTGGTATTGATCTGATACAAAGTAAATGCAGAGTTAGTATTGCAGATTCCAATACAGATATGAATATGTTCAGTGAATAAATTTGGGATTTTGCATTTAGTTGGATGATTATGATAAAGCACAAGATGAAGATTTTTAGACAAATAAAAATGTTGTGTGTTAAATATAATTTATAATACAGATATTGTATACATTTTTATATAATATAACAGTATAGAAATACTCCCCTACTCCCTTCTACTACACAATAGTTTAGGAAAAAGGTCACTAGTGAAAAATAAAAAAATAAAATAAAATAAAAAAAATGGATCAACTCTGCACATTTTGGATACTCTGAACCATGTGTATTTTTCACTTTATTTGCTAAAGATAAAGTCAGTAGTGCAAATAAAGTGTTGAAATTGATACTTTGATCGAGACACCCACCCATCTGCATCACAAATCTGATTGGAAGATGAAAAGTTTGCAGTACTTCTGAGTCACAGTAACAAATTTCCACCCGGGGCACCCAAACCTTTGCAGACTGCTGCAGTCTACATATAGGTTGGGCTGAGCTGTACGACAAACACAAAGTCCCCGTGAGTCTAAGCACTCACAGCAGGACTGCTGGAGAAAATTCAAAGAAACCTATTAGTTCTCTTCAGCCACACCATGACAACACCAGGCAGACTGTTAACTCTGTTCCAGAATAACCACCAGAAAAACGCTCACAGAAATAATGAGACACGCAAATAGTGACAGAGCTACATTTCTGAAAAATGAGCGGAATTATTGATTCAGAAGTTAGTTGCCGTTTTTGGTCACTGAAGTTATATATATATAAGAAAATCTTCACTTAGAACAAAATTAGGAACTGAAGGAAGAAGAAAATCTGCAAAAGGTCAGGTCTCTGATATCACAGCACTAATTAGTGTTACCTTGAAGGAGATGGGGTGCTCTTTATGTGCATAAAACTACCCTACTCCTCTGTGAATAAGTGGCCATTTCTGCCTTTTTACAGTCTGATTATCTCTCAGAAGATGTCCCAGAAGATGTCTGTTGCATTATCTACCCTAAACCTTAAACCATACTGAGACTATTGCCCCTCCTCATGTTTCCTAAATGACTTGACATTCGTCAGTGTTTTAAATTACTTTGCAAATATACAGTTACTTCTAACCAGTGGTGGACAGTACTGGAGTACATTTACTTGAGTACTGTACTTAAGTACATTTTTTGCATATCTTTACTTTGAGTGATTATTTTTTGGGGTACTTGTGTGTTTTTACTCCACTACATTTCTATGAAGGTTTTAGTTACCTGTTACTTTTGGTTCAGCATAGCTTTGTAATCAGCTGTTGCTGTTTTTCTTTCTTGAAATGTAATTGGCCACTCAAGTACTAGAGTTAGCTACTTTGTCCAGCACTGCTTCTACCTCTAAAAAATTGCAAACAATATTAGTTTTGACTGTGTGGGAGTGTGTGTGTCTGTATGCGCTTGTTTCTGCTACACAATGAGGGCCACAATACCTTTTAAACCAACAAAGTGAGGTTGTTTGTGGAAAGTGAGGACATTTTCCCTGTCCTCGCTTTGTTTTGCAACTCTCCTGCACTCTACTAGTTAGGTTTATAGATATGGTGTGAATTAAGTTTTGGTTAAGGTTAGGGTTAAGTATAGAATAGTAATGGTTAGGGTTAGGGAAAATGTCTGAGGTAGGCATAAATGCAATTACAAAAATGAATGGAAGTCAATACAAAGTCCTCAGTTTGATGCAAATACAAGGATGTGTGTGTATGTTAGGGTGTGTGTGTAGATTATGAAAATATTTCATGAATTTTAATGGAACTTCTAAAATAATCATTAGATTTACATCTTCTGTACAGCTGAGTACATTGTATAGTTTATCCAAGTCAAGATGGCCGCTACAGCTAATCCACATAAGCTGACGCAAAAAAATGGTTATAACTCTGTCAGTTTTACAGATATTGAGGTAAAATGATGGTGTAGTAGATGTGATGTAAGTTATTCCTATATGCTGAGCATGTTAATTTGCAGTATTGTATGATATCACACATGTTATTTTCAGGTTCTGACCAAAACCACATCTTTGTTATTTCTCTTCACAAGATGATCTTGGTCTAAAACTCTGGCATGAATGACAGCAGGCGATCCTCACATCTTTTTGCCCACTTCATAAAACGCATCTACCTTCAATATTTAGTCTGAAAATAAGAGTCTACTGTGCATCTTTGAAGTCATCTTAGGGAGTTTCTTCAGTCGCTGCGTGCTCTTCAACTCTGCAGGAGACCCTTAATTCCAGCTCGCTGCTCATTGCAATGCTGCACATTGATGCGGGGTTAATATGAGTGCTCGTGTTCATCTCTGCAGTGTGGCCCTCAAGGGAGAAAATGAGATGCTCAGATAACAGATTAAGAAATAATAGATTAGGGGTATACGGTATATCAATTGAAATTTGACGACATAAGAGTTGATTATACTGATAAATTAGAACAAAAAAAGCGATAATGACTCTCCTTTGTCTCTTGCTATTGTTCTTAGGCCTTTTACTGATGACATAAATTATAATCACTGAAAAATAATTTGTCTTCTTTTCTGCAAACAAAGGTTAGCCATTGTTTGGGTAAATAAGCACCACCTATGATTTAAAGCAGCAGAAAAGGTAAATGAATGTGTGGAATCTGTGCCAAAATTAAATGAAACTAGATGTTTTTTGTCTCCTGTTTTGTGTAATATATTTTGTTCCAGGTCATGAAGCACATCCCATAACATGATTAGAATCATTTACTGGACAGAAATTGAAGAATTGTTAATAAGATGTAGCCAAAAATGAACAGTCTTGATTAATAAATTAAAAACCATTTGATAATTTTGGAAAACACATTTACAAACACATTTATAGGACTGGATTTTTTTTTTACTGGATTCATGCAAAATTGCCCAACTTTAAACTTTTGCATTGACCCTGCTCTTTTAGAATAAACCCACAGCCTTTAAACAAGCTGATGCAGAGTTTGAGACTGAATTACGTTATTAGATATTTAAATTTTCTGCAGAGAATGAGCAAATAATTCAAACACATACTGTGACAATTTCATGAAACCAAGGTCATGACTCCCTCCTGACATAAGATTTTTGTTCATAATATTACCCTTGAAAACACAACAATCTCACAAAGGATGCAGGCATATAACAGTGCTTATCACCTTAAACATTAAATGAATCAAACCCAAATTACCTTTTCAAAACACTAAAATGTATTGTTGCACAACAGTAGAAAAATAATAACCACAGCAAATAATAATTTGCATGTAAACTTAGATAACCCTTGTGTTTAGTTCAGTTTCAAAAAAGCAACTAAACTCCACTCTGGGTTTTTGCTCTCTGTCCCAAGTCCAAGTAAAGCAAACACAACAAAAACTGAGCTTGGTGGCTCAATAAAAGTCAAAGGGCCAAACCTGGTGCAGCAGCTGCAGATACAGTCAGGTGAGTGAACTCACAGTACCAGTAAAGAACTTCACCCCCAAGATGGTCCTCAGAGAAGTGGTCCTGTTCCAGAGCTGCCTGACCCATGGTGCTGATAACTTCCTGCCACCTGCAACCACAAAGAACTTTGTGCTCCTTAATGATCCACATTGGTTCTCAGATGAGTTTCCTTCACCTACCTTCTAAAAGAAATTTCCTTGTCTTCATTCAAAGTGAAGCTCCTTCTTTCTCCCCTTGGGCCGCTCACATCTCCACACCAGAAAAAGGAAAAAGTTGGGGGCGTGGCCATACATTTCCAATGGAGAGTGTTCCAGCTGTCACAATACAGTCCCTGAAATATGAACACTGTGATACTTACAGGGTCTTGAAGCAAGGTGGAAGCATTTTAATTTAAAAAATGGTCAAAACTATTTAGATATTTAGAAATACATATATTGCTCGGTTGTTTTCCATGAGGAAAACTCAGACAGCCAACATGCATTAAATGTCAAAATGAAATAGAGGAAAACAGAGGTGAACACTTAAATTTTCATCCACACATGTAAATGGACTTGACTCTCCACTCCTGATGAAGCCTTTTTTTTCACATACAGTCAACAATTTGCAGACATAAGTCATGTTGTGATTCATCAACACTGAGGGAAAGGAGCAGAACTAATCATGCATTAGCTTCTCACCGCTGGAAACCTCAGCAACAATGTCTGAAACTTTATGAAATATTACACGTGTTTTTGCACCGAATAGGAAGAGCTTCAACATTGTCTCCTCTCGCCGCTCAAAGTCAGCCTTTCCTAACTTCGATGCTGTCTTCCCATCCCTGCTTGCTGCCTCGCACAAAGCTCAGTTTGTCACACAACTCGATGAGAGCCGCTGAGGTCTGAGAGTAATTGGCTTCTTAAAATCTGAGTCAAAATGCAAATTTATGTCAACATTTTCTCAGGTGTTTCTACTTACAACTGGAAAAAAAAAAAAACAGATCACAAACAAACTGGGATGTATGGCAGGTGTACAAATAACATCTGGAAGTAGAACAGAACCCGGTTAGATCCCTGTTAAATTAACGTCATTAGCAAAGTTTCTGAGCGCAAACATCCTATGTTTGGTTTGGATCAGAGGTTTTAGCCACACAAAGGCTCATGTTAGGCTTCATGTTGGAGTGGAAGCTGTACAATAAGTGCCTCGCAGCGTTTCAGTGGGAACACTGAACTCCCCTCACAAACAGCGAGGAGGACGCGCTGATTGGAGGAACAGTGTACCATACTCTGCTTGACTTAATTGTTTTGTTCAAACAATAGCAAACAGTAAGTGGTGTGTGTAAGCCCATTTTAGAACAGGGTTTCCCTCTGGCCAGAGAGCTGCACTCTTTGTTCTGTTATTTGTCATCTTCATGATGTTGTTTTCACCATTTCTTTTGCTGATTTCATCCAAACATAATTACAGAAAGTTCATTATTTATGTTATACCGTGCAGTATGTATTTTTGATTGTAGGAAATACATGAAATACCTTCTGATTCTGTTTTCTGAGCCAGAATTGCTGCTGCTGAACAGGGACCGTAATGTTTTTGCCTTTATATACGTCTGCCTGTTAGCAAAATATGTAATACATTAAGACCAACACAGCTAATGAATAGCAGCCAACAATAACAGAGATAAATCAGTCAATTTCACAGATATTGAGCAAGAATTTGATGTGGTAGTAGCTGAGCTTTATTCAGACTTTAACATCTTTTAAAGTTTGATAAAAACACATATTTTCTTAGCATCAAAATTTATCCTTACTCGTGGACATGAAAGTCAGCACGTGAAGTGCATTCCCTCAAGAAATGCAAGGTCTTTAATTAAAAATAAAACAATTCCTAACAAATCAGTTACTCTAACTAATACAGGATGTTCAACATCTACTAATCAGTCTGGAGTTTCTTTAATTTGGAAGCCACTCTATCCTTGCTAAGAGCCAAACATGTGGTTTGTTTATCTCCCACTGCATTTGTTCTAATTTTGTCTGTCGATCCTAAATCAGCTGGCATTGCTGTATTACTTATGAACTCAGCAGTTATAAAGCATTAATTGGTTAGTCTGGGAATAAAAACAAAGCAGCCGTCAAATATGAACACAACAACAAACTAATATGGATAAAATCGTTTTACATCGATTGAAAAAAATGGAACAAAACTCACTGTAGAATCTGTACATCTCACACTAAAAAAAGAACTAGACTTTTTAAATGTAATGAACTTTCAGTTGTTTGTAGTGTGGGCTTTTGTTTGTGAGTCAAACTTTTCTGTAACTGACAGCCTCCTCTCTGTTTTTGGCCTCAAGCTTTTAAACAAGATTACTTGCTTGCGGTGGCCTCTTACTAAAAGCAACTGCCTTTTTACGTAATTAGTGGCAGATGCAGTCCAGAGACAAAGGGACTAACGTGCCTACAAATGGCTCATTAGTAGCCTATTTCTGTATAAATTGAAGGTGTCTACCTAAATGGGTTTATGTTAGGTACCATTAGGTTAACAGTATAATCAGATGGTTGCAGACACAACTCAGTCCACCCACTGAGAACATGTCTTACAGATGTATATAAATGTGTTACCCTTTCATTAAAGGAAAAAAAAACTCACAAAGGTACCAAATAACTGGAAACTGGCAAAAAAAAAAAACACACAAGACAATGACTGAAAATCAGATAGTCAGTCATCACTTCTGAAATATAGAGCAGAACTATTAAAAAAACTAATTAATAAAGCTAGCCTTGGTCAAATAAAATGGTACCCCTAACATTTTGGGGTAATCCGGTGATTTAGCTCCACAGCTTGTGAACAAACTGCTCCAGTTGTCTCAGGTTTGAAGAGTTCCTTCTCCAGATTTCATATCTTAGCTCTGCCTACAGAAAGGACTTAGATCAAGGCACAGAAGGCCACTTTAGAGTCCAATGTTATGTTGTGAGTTTTTAGGTATTTTTAGTTGTGTGAATCTGTGACTAAGCCTTAAGTTTTCTGACACTGGGCAGCACATAATGCCTTGATAGTCTTGAGATTTTATTGTACCCTGCTCAGATTCAAAACACTCAGTTTGCAGCAAAGCGGCTCCAGAACATAACCAAACCTTGGCAATGTTTTGATTTTTACAAGCTTTTTTTTCCATCAGGGGCTTTGTCAATGTACATTCAGGCAAAGTCCACTCTTGCTTTTTCATGATTTGCTTTTAACACTGGTGTCCTCTTCGGTCATCTTCCATTAAATCCATTCTGGCTCAAACAGTGACGGATGGTGCAACCTGACACTGATGTACCTTGACCTTGGAGTTCACCTCTAATCTCGTTGGAAGTTCTTCTGGGCTCTTTGGCTATACCATTAGTATTATCTGTCGCTTCGGTTTGTCATCAGTGTTTCCTTCGAGGCCACTTCCAGGGAGTTTGGCTACAGTCCTGTGGACCTTAAACTTCTAAATAATACGTGAGCTGCAGTCACGGGAACATCAGGCTGCTTAAAGATGATCTTAGAACTCTCTCCTTAACTTCCTGTGGTCCATAATCAGTGTGGATAACAAACAGCTGTGACTACTTGTCACCCTGTAGGCTGACTGATTACAAGACTGAAGACACCTGTGATGCTGATTACAGGACACACCTTAGTTTAACATGACTCTAGTCAAATTATTTTCAGTCTTTTCTAAGGGTGCCATCCTTTTTATTGTTACTATTTTAATTTGTTGCTGTTGAAGCACAATCCAAAAGTAATTTTTGATTTTAATTTGGGATTTATTCTTAAGATATATATTTTTTTAATCAGGTTTAAATTATCTCAGTGACCTTTTTGGGTTTATATTTCTTAAAAATGGAACAAGCTGTATTCGTGTCATGGTGTGGCTCTAAATGCTGCTTTCCAGCATCTGAGTGAAATCTGTCCTTTTTAACACTTTTGTTTCCCATTCAAAGCAGCACCGCAGCCAGTGTGTGGCTCCACCTGCTCCTCACTCATCCTCCACCTCTGTCCCTGTAGTTATTCCGTCTGCCTGTCCCCCAGTGGACTACCCTCTCTGAGTACTGCAGCGAAACCAAACTGGCAATAAATCACATTGCATTATCACCGCGCCGTGCTTCGCCTGGCTCCCCCCACACTCCGCCCACAGCGCGCTTCCCATTGGCCGGCGAGGCTCCTCGCTCTGCCCCTCTGTGCGGGACATCCGCGCAACCGTACGTCCCGCCTCCTTCCTTGGGGCCGGTGATTGGAAGAGAGGGGGCTCTCCTTGGGCTGTCAATCATGCCCCTTCCTGTGCGCCTCGCGTTCAGTGCTGCTCTCTGCGACGCACGGAGAGCGGAGCGGAGCGGAGAGACGCGCTGCATACCAACAGAGACATACGGCAGGCTGATTTTTTTTGGTCAGGACGCACAGACCCCCAACATGTTCCAAGACAAGAAATATGATCATATCTGATGAACTTTGGACGGTTTAAATTCTTACACTGCTATTTATGCATTGTCAGAAAAAAAATATTTTTCTGAAAGACAAACTAAGTGTCTGGAATATATTTTTTCTGCTTTAATATTTGATTGAGAGAGAGTCTGCGTCGGGGAAGATTACAAACGCATCAGCCGGGATTAATCAAAAGGAAAGTCAAGACTGATGTTGTCATCCACTCACGTGCAGGAGAGTTATTGCTGTTGACATTCGTCCACTTTTTTGTAATAAACAGATTTCCTGCAGCGATTCCATCACAGAGGAGGATTTACCGTTTTCTATCAGGCTGCAAACCAAAACAAAAAAAAAAGCAGAAAAATCAATCAGAACTCCATCATGGGCTGCCCTGGTTTGCGGAACGCATTTGCTGGTTTGATCCTGGTTCTGGTGTCTAAAGGTAAGTTTCTATGTGATGACGCTCCTTGTCGCCGCTGCGCCTCTATATTTGCCTTTTAATTTTTAATGCTTGTGGGGGGGAATACTAATGATGAGGAGGAGGAGGGGAGTGCGGGTGTCTGTACCTGCATGTGAATCACGCGTGTCTGCTGTGCCACTATCCTGATCTCTGTTTGCTTTTACACAGAAACGCGAAAGATCCTGTTTGCTCGTGCGCGCACGCTCGCGGCGAGTGCGCACGAGCGCGTGCAGGTCAGCCAGGAGCAGGGTTCATTTAAACCTCGTGGTTCAGTGTAAACATCGAGTGATGCATGTAGAGGTGTTTATAGAAAGAGGTGTGGGTGGGTGGGGGGAGAGGGAACAGACTCTCATCCCCGGTCCTCTGTGAACATTCCTTTACTACGTGACTTGAATGGGACGGCATCCCCACGCGCACGACGCATTTCTAAAAGAGGAATGGAGGGGGGGTGGGTGTGTGTGGTGGGGAGATATGTTTTAGTACTGGTTTAAGCACTGCAGTCAGAGTCAGGAGAGAGTCTGTTTTTATATTGGTGTTCTTTTCTCAAACCCCAAGGTCGAGATGAATAGAATAGAATAGAATAGAATAGAATAGAATAGAATAGAATAGAATAGGAACTGACATTAAAAAACACATAAAATATAAATCTGGACAGAGTCAAGTTGTGTATTGTGATAAACACAGCTAATAAACAAACTGATCAGTTTGACCGAATATACTGAGTTATGTTTTCTGCTCTGCACAAAAATAAAATGTGAAATTAGAGCTGCTAATTCGTTACGTTCAAAAGACCAATCCAAAATCCGGATAGAAAATAATTACACTGTGAATTGTTAGCTGGTGCTAACAGTTATTTGAATCAGCTAGATAGAGCCAACTAATGTTTTAGACACTTAAATTCATATAGGTTGAAGCTGCACTGAATAATACAAATCTTGTAGCCACATGCTATTTTTTCCCGTGGTGTGCGATAACCTGTGGTCACGAGATAACATTTTTGTATCCACTGTCACAGGACGGTCACCATAGGATAGGAGTACAAGCTGCATTTTACAGTAAAGCCAACCGGGTAAAACATTTTAGCTTTACTTATTGGATTCTCGCCTAATCAAGTCTGATTTAGTCAATGTCTGCTCTAAAAAGACACCACTGCATCAAACATTTTGGCCCAAGATTTGGTCAAACCAGCCCACAAAGATCGCAGCTATTGAGTAAATTTTTTTTTTTTATCTATAAGGATGCGAAAAGATAAAACCTAGGATTGTGCAATATGGTCAAACAAAATAATCACGATTAGTTGTGAAATTTAGCCGATAACCATCAATATGATGAATAATCCCCTGAATCCCTGGTTGCCCTCATGTCCGAGTCACATGACCAATTTAAATCACTTTAGTGAGAAAGATTTGCTCTCTGTAAAAACCTGTTTCAATTTTTATAAAAAGTATAGACTTTAGGTTATACATGAATTTTTAAATTGTGTTGATCGGTCTAGTAAAACCGAAGTTATGATAAATAAATTACTTAAATGTTCGTCATTGTTGAAGTGTGAGGCAGCAAATGATGCACAGATTCATGGGAAAAAAACACCTCAGTCCACCCTGTATAGTCTCACACCCACCCCACCAAACTATTTACTGGGGAAATAACTAGTCTGGTGGCCTTAATCGTATTAATTGTCAAGTGCCAAAAAAAAAAATTGTCAATTAAAATGTTTGTGATGATTAATTGCACATGATACGATTTTGCCCAACCCTAAAAACACAGTTGTATTTCAGTTAAGCCACCCCCAGAACCCAAAACTTCAGGTCATCTATGTTGAGTGATTACAGAAAATTGTGCAATAATTACTTTTCAAGCAAACAAAAAGAACATCTCTTAAAAAGGAACATGTAGTTCCTTCTGCTCAGGCCCACTGAGCAGAAAAATGAAGGCAATAAAAAGTATTGATCTTTAAAATATTTGTTTAAAAAAACTAATTGCTGCTGGTATGAAGGACTGTTTTGTCCCGTTTCTTTTGCAGCAGCATCAGGACCTGTAGAGTATCAATACTTCTCATCTGAGGGTAACAGTTTGAAGGCAGTACAATCTGGAAGCTTTTTGGATCAGCTGGAATCTTTTCACCACAGATCTCAGCCTGATTTGTTCTGGATTATTCAGACTGATACCCAGCAGCTCGCTGGCAGAGGTGACTGTTTTCCTCAGCGTGTTCTTCTGTGCTTCTGTTGCGCTAACAAACTAGCAAAGATTGCAAGATGTCAATTCCACAAAAAAGCACTGTCAAACATTTGGAGCATTTTACAATCTACATCAAATGGAACTTAAATAATAAAGCTGGACATTTCAGGAAGTGATTGAACTTTATTTCCACACTTTATACATTAAATTCCTGCAATTAGAAAATTCAGTGTGGAAATCTCATGCCATTCCCAACATAATTTGCATAAGAAAATCTGACAGTGCCACTATGTTGCTGTTGTCATCAGGGAAGAGTAAATATAAAATATATAAAATCTTATTGCATGTTTTAAAGCATCATCCCCCAAATTCTCCCTATACCACAGGATGTCTCATGTCTTATTAGCTGCGTGCACCATTCTCACCATATTCTCTGATTTCCCTCAGCACATCTAGCATGAGCAGAGACAAACACTCACACCTGGCTCAATTAGTCCTGCCTTAGTCTGGTGGGAAATCAGTATATAAATAAATTACTCGGGCCCCTTAATAACAATAATTGATGTGTCAGTGCAATGAGATATGAGGTTAACAACCTGCAGATGCAGACAGGCTGCACCCTTCCTGCTCCTGAGCTCCTTGTGGGCTGGGAGCGCCCAGCTGGTCATGGTTGGCTTCCCACAGCAAGCCCCCCCCAATATCCAGTCCAGGCAGACAGCAGACGGACAGCCCTGCAGGAAGCGCACCTCACACAAACACAAAGGGCTCCACATCACACTAACCAGACCCAGCCCAAAGTGGGTCTCGTCTCGCGCTTCAGCTCTGTAAATTTGTAAACCTGTGGGGTCTGCGCGGTGTGGAGGCGCAACCAATCATCTCAGACACAGTTGAGGAATGATTGAACATGGATGTGGGGTGGTGCACACGCTGCCACACGCGAATCAGATTCATCTTGGAGAAGGATCCAGGGCCTGCTGCCGCAAGTTGCTATAAGTTATCAAGATGTCCGCTTTTAAGGTGAAAAGCATGCATTATAGAGGAAGAACATGACTGTTAAAAGGCTACTGTTTGATGGTTGATAAATCATGCAGCAGCTCTGTATCTGCAGCCCTGAGAGCCGTGGGTGGGCTGTGGTTGCTTAAATGCTTTATACCACCAAATGTTTACAAGACTAAAGGAGTTATTAATGCTGGTTTAATGATGTATAAGACACATTACCTTGAATTATTGTACTGCCCTCAGTATTTTATTTACTTGATGATAGCTCGTTCTGAAACATTAACATCCATTCACATCTTGGACACAAAAGAGAGTAACTTGGTTTTGCACACAATTAGAAATGGTAAAATAGGTTTAGACCTGTACAAAGGCATGCAAGCCAGGAGGTTCTTTAGTCCTGTGCTGCAAAACACCATTAAGCTATTCAAAGGTTTCCCACAGACTTGGCATCTAAATGCACAAGCTACTCCATGGATATGATGTCCAGGTCCTGGCATGCCATCGTGCTTTTCGCTTCCTATTTTTTTATTTATTTTTTTTTAACACACAAGGACTACTACTCTAGGACGTCGATGGCAATACTCCCACTCAAACATACAATAAAATATCTGCACATTCCTGGCAACGAGCTGTTTGCAATTACTCAAAACTTGTTTCCTCTCTGCAATCAGACCAGAAATAAAGCATTATAGATGAGGTGCAACCATGAACACATTCATTCAAATTAATTAAACAATAATTGCCTGTATAACAGGAAACTACATCATTTTATTGGTAATTTCACATTTACAGAGAACCAAGCTTATAGATGTCCACAGATGTACTTCAGTTGTGCACAGAGCTGTATAGATGCTCTATATGTTGTGGCCAAGCAGTCCAACAGATGTGTTTTCTTTCAAACAAGCTGGAAGCTCTGGTAAAGAGGACGAGAGAACAGGTGAACACAAGTGGGGCCGATTTGTAACCCGCCGTCCTTCTTGTTTCAGCAACATATGGGGGCCAAGTGGGGTCAATGCACATTGCACATGTTAGCACATAGCCGTCCTCCTTCTTTTCTGCACCATCATACACACACATTTGTTCTCCAACACACACACACACAAACACACACTCGAATGGATCACCAGTCTTGGCTTAGAGATGAAGAGAAGAGAGATGCCAGCATCAACAGATGCCACGCGCTCCTATTCTGGAGGGGCTTCTGTTTTTTTTTCTCCCTCCCTTTGAAATCCACGGTTTGTGTGTGCTGTTGTTCTTCATGTTTGGCTTATGAAAGCTCTGCCATTTTGGCAGATTTTATTTATCTGCAAGTGTTGGAGTGAGAGGGCTTGGATTTGTTCTGAAGAGCCTCGGGGACAAGGGTTGGAGGTATAACCAGAGAAGGCCTGTGGTCTAAATATTGTCCTGGGGGTGGTGGCGTGTTCACTTCCTTCGCTTTTTTTCCCCCACCTCATGCTGTTATGTGAAGGTGACTGTCTGAACTGGTTCCTCACACATGGAGAAGCAGATCAAATCTCAGTAAAGTTTGTGGTTTCAGAGAGAGACGCCGTCCAACAGAACATTAGGTGATGTTTGTAGTGAATTGCTTATTTATTTTTTTATAACAGATTAGCATTTTATACAGCAAAATCACAGTAAAACACAGCTGAGCCTGAATAAAGCACAACATTCTGACTCTGGTCACATGATCGCGTTGCTGAGTTTACATTTTGTTTCCACAGAGCTGTGTAAAAATAAGCGAGTCAGCTGGAAATGTATCGTCCCCACGGGAATTTCTATGTCCTCTCCTCTGCGTCTCATTTGAAAGTGCTACCTTTTTATCTTTGTTCCAATCCAGAATTTGACTTGAGCATGTTGAGGAAAATGACAACTTGACCTACTTTTTAGACTACCCTACTGATGTATTTCCAGTCGAGAAGTCACCTGGTATATTTAGCCATTAAAGCCCATCCTTTATTTTTATCAACATCATTTACAAAACTGACCATGTCAAAACAACTTTTTAAACTTGCTTTGGTTCCGGCAACTTTTCTGTTGAATATTTTATGAAGCTGAAAGGACAAAAAAAAAAAAAAAAACTGATAAAACGTGCATCTCTTCTGGCTGCAGTGAAGTTTCCATCCATTTGAAAGACATTTTCTCACACTGAAACCAAGGGGACATAATCCATACAGAGCAAATGCAAAGCTGCAATGAGGCCAGGCAAAAATGTCAGGGTATTGTGACAATTTTTGTAGCTCAGAAGCTTTGAGAGTTTTTTTTTTTCTATTCTTTTTTTTTTTTTTTTTTGCTCGAACGTGCAATTTTGTTTTGGTCGGAAAACAATCAATTTATTGTTGGAACTTTTGTGGCTTCATGTTTTATTAGCCGAGCACAGCAGCCTAATATCATACACTGTAATGCTTCATTTTCAGCCTTACAAACCGCTCACACTTTTAGGTTATTTGCCACACATTTGTGTCTCATTTCTTTCAGTGTAGCACCTTGTAACTCAGTCACATAATAAGAAAAACACCCGAGCCGAGCAACGGTTCTCTGGGATTTATCGCCTTTGTTTGAAAAATAGCTGATTATAATCACTGTTGGTACATAATGAATTATGTTGTTAAGCTGTTCCCAACTTCACAGGCTGTTTGGAATATTTCTTGCAATGCATATATTACTCGACAACAGGAAAAAAAAAAAAAACATTAGAGTGATGTTACCATGGCAACTGTTGAGTTGTCAAAGCATTTGGGTCAGCCTGACAGAAAATGAGAGCAAACTTGAGATTTTGCTGCTTTAAGTTAGAGACGCCTTAGATGCACCAAAAGTTGTTTAAATGAGTCACAAACTCTGAGGATTCTGCGGAATGACTTCAATTATGTGTCTTAAATTACTATTCGTTTGCTTAGATGCAAAATGGCTATTGTACCATGACTTTAATCTTGTGAAGGCAGTAAAGCTAATAACTCTATAGTTGGCAACCCCTTGTAGCTTTGGAATGAATTTAAAGGTGTTGTAAAATTGCATCAAGGACAGAAAGAGAAAAACAATTTATTTTAGTCTTTATTGTCTGCAGCGGGTAATTTTGCTTGAGGCATAACAGAATCAAAAGCACTCGGCAGTCTGATCTGACTCCGAAAACAGTCTAAAAGTGAGAATGACAGTACAATGCCCAAAGATGAGTGATGAAAATAATAGCAGTAAATTGGCTAAGACTAATTTAAAAACAGAGAGATATCAGAGCAATGACAGGGGTGTTGTCCAGATATAGATTACATACTAATAATGGTACCACTTTACAATTAGGCTCCCCTTATAGTTTATAGATAGGTTATTAATTCATCTGTAAACACTTTATACATCATTAAGTGTTTAATATGCATTAGTTAGGGATGAGAAAGAGACAAAACCCTCCGTTTTTTATTTTTTGCCAAATAGTGAGACAAATATGTTCATGTATATTAAGGTTCTATATTAAACATTTGAGACTAGATTTCTACCTTGTAAGCATAATAATGATTTGGAAACACATATTTTACATATAATATTGTATTGTATTACTGCATTATACATATCCACGATTATCAAAGCCTTATTTTAAAGAGTAAAACATTATATTATTTATTAATAACTAATAAATGTGTATAAACACTTTACAATAAGGCTCTCTTCTGGCATTAATACATGTTTATTAGATATTAATAAATAGTGTACTATATTGTATACTGGACATTTTATATTATATGTGAAATATGTTTTTCCAAATTATTATTGTGCTTACAAGGTATTAATCTAGTCTAAAATGTTATATAT
>JAUBOC010000048.1:5471814-5487111 GCA_032275365.1 Anablepsoides cearensis
AACGACGCGCAGCGTGTCCACGCAAACTTACGTCTTCTGTAGGCTAGACCGTCCCAATTCCCCGCCGTTTATGCAGCTGTCACGAGCAGCCTATGCCCACGTCAACTGCAGCTGACGTCGGCGTGGTCGACGTCGGCTGCAACCCATGAATTGAGACACAGCCAACCATTCACTCTCTCACACTCTTTAGAGTTATCAGTTAACCTAACAGTTTTGGTCTGTGGGAGAAAGCCAGAGTACCCGGAGGGAAACCACACATGCACGGAGAGAGAACATAAAAACTCTACTCAGAAAGGTCCCCAGGCCAGGATTTGAACCAGCAACCTTCTTGCTGAGAGGCATCAGCTCTACTAACTGAGCCACCGTGCCACCTACATATACAAACAAATACACCGGAGTCTTTTTGTGATATGGTAGATAAACTACCAGACCTCCGACATGGCTCCCTACTATAGTTATTCCTGGCTGTGCAGCGTCAATATCACTATCATGATCAAACAGATGCCGCTCAACCAGCCATCTCCCCTCTCAAAACAGAAACACAAAGATAAAAAGTGGGAAATCAATATCGGATGTTAATATTAGCCCAGTTTTACATATCGGACCGATGTTTTAAAAAATGACCAATATCGGCCAATACCGATATAAATACTGATATCGTGTGTCCCTAAAATTATATATATAGTTATATTATCTGTTTTGTTTTGTTAACTGAAGATCATTATAGTTTGAATTTATGCTTAAGAAAAAAGGGGCAGATATTATAAGATTTCTTTCTTCTCTCTGTTGCCTTTCATTTCATTTTATTTGTATTTTCTTTTTTTATTGTACATATATTATTGTTTTATAAAATGAATAAAAATATTCTGTAATTACTGCTCAGAAGGGCTTCATTCTTTGTCTTTAAAAAAACTTGTCTTAAACTTGGTTTATGTGAACATTTGGCCTTAAACTTATCTAAAAGAAGCAGCAAATATTTGTTCCCATTTTATTGCAATCATTTATTTTGTGACTTCTGCACAGATTATGTATTCAGTTATCTATTCCTCTGTAAAAATTTGGTGACAGATGCGCTTCAGTTTAGTCACAGCATCTTTTCCTGCTTAATTTATGTGCCGTGCTGTCATCGCAACATAAGGAGCCTCAAGTTTAAACTTCGTGTACGTCAACAAAACCTTCTCAGCAAAATGAAAACTTTACCTGATATTTATATAGGAAACGAGAGAACCCAGATTAAAACAGGTCCCACACATTTGCTGTAATGAGAGCCGCATCGTGACTTATCCACACAGTTGTGCTGCGAATCGTTAAACAACAATACCACAAGTTGTTTGTGAGTTCAGGGCTGAACTAGTTCAAGTTGGTTCAATCATTTCAGTAAAAAAGCAGTTGCTGCACAGATTTTTGCTACCACTTACTGAACTTTACCCTTGAAAGAAATATAGAAATGTACATCTGCTGAATCTGAGAATTGATGTGAGGATCTATGCTGCCCATCCCACACATCTGAAAAACAAATTTAGGTGTAAAGTTTGCTTTGCTGTTTTTATCACATCAAAAATGATGAAAATATTTAAAGTGAACCTTGAGGCGTCCAAGTCAAGCAGTACGTGGTTGGCCTGAAAAGGAACACACAATAATACGTAGCAGAACAGGGGAGATAAAGGCAAGGGGCACATCAGCGATGATTTTTTAAATACATTTATTAATCAAAACAGCTCACTGAAAGACAGATTTACATATTCTATAAGCCCAACAGTGAGTCAGGGTTGTGTTTTTTAGAGTGGGAGTTTGTTGGTGTGTGAGAGGAGTTTGACAAAGACATGATTGGCTTGTTTGAATTTTGTGGGCATAGTTTGTTAAAACGTGATTGATTATTTTTGGTGGGGTTAGAAGAAGCCAGAAGTTATGATTGAACCATTAGGTCACATAACGATTTAGTTGGATGAAACCTGGACAGCTGGGGGGGCCTGTAGCTTGGTCAGAATTGTCAGAAAGCACCTATATTATTACATATAATTTTTAATTTTAATAAATTAGATTTGCATATCCACATTAATGTTATTATTACATTACTTCATCTTTTAATTTCCCCCACAAGACAAGTCAACTCGACCAATCTTGGGTTTTATCAAACTCCGCTCACACCAAGAGCTTTTACTATCATGGTTAGGACAAACCCCGCCCACACTTACAAGAAACTCCCCCTGTATACTGACCCCTACTTGGTTTTTTGGGGGAAGGTTGAAAAAAGTACTTGATTCACCCACATTTACAATCAGTCTCTTTTAAGAACCCTCAAAATATTGCTAGCCATCAATATTTGACGCGCACTCCCCAGAAGCTGTTGTTTTTTCTCTGCAGATTTCAAAAAGTGGGCCCTGAACCCTCCTGGCCCCTCTTGGTGTTAGTGACAGGATGACCCACCTGTCTGAAAGATTGTATGAGCCCATGATTGAGGTGCTCAACTGGGGACTCAGCTCGTGGTTCATCAAAACCCTCTGGGGAACAACTCTACCCTCTCTTTTTTTATTCGACTTTTTCCCCCCGTATCAAACAGACAGCGACTGCTAAAAGATTCATGCGTGTGGACTTTGGGGTCATTAAAGAATGATCCACTGCAAAGCTGTTTTTTTCACTCTCATAATGAAATCCAATATTCATGAAATGGATTTTTCTCTCTGCTCACCCACTAATCCTAGTCACAGATGTGTGTTTGCTGGTGCTTTTAGACTATGTTTGCACAGCCTTGTTAGGCGAGCACGGGTTAATGGTATCCTAAAGGTGCATTTTCAGGCCACCCTGTTAATTACACAGGGTTGACTGATGACCTCCCTCTCATTACCTGTGTAAAGCAATGTAGAGGGAGAGCCTATCTGGGCTTTTCTCAGATTGAGGTCAGAGTAAAGACCAGTTAATCATAGTTTTGTTTACACAAGCATTGTGTTAATCTCACAGAGCCTCCAGACATAATCTGATTGGCACACGTGCATCTGAAACCTATGATGTGCAAATTTTGGCATTAGATGTATGTCAGGCAAGGAATTAAAGCATTTTAATCTCATAAACAACATTTAAGAAGAGAAAAGTTGATTTATCCAATACTCTTATTCATTTTCTGATATTTATTTTTCTCAGAAAACAAAATTTAAATGAACTCATGCATGTACACCAGAAAGAAACACAAGGTCCTAGAAGAAGGCAACAAGTCAGCTACTTATTCAAATGCTTGAATAGATGCAACGGCAATGAAGATAGTTGTTCAGAATATCAGACTGGTTCAAATGAAGCACCATAAAAGTTAAGATAACTCTAGAAAATATGAACAAAAATAGCCATAAAAAATTAAATCCTATGTTAAATTAATGTAACTGGTTCACTTTGAATTGCAAAACAGGCAACAGCCTCGATAAAATGCGTTTGAAGACAAAAATAATATGAATATGGCATACTAAAAGAAACTATACAATGTGTCCGTGGGTTCAAACCGCATTCTTGAGATGCTGAAGGAAATGTTTTCTGTGGGTTTTAAAAAGTGTAATATTAACAATGATACTTTTCGAACAAATTATTATGTTTTTGTATTTATTTAAATCTTGTATGTTTAAACCATATTAACCATTTGTGAGCATGACGGTGAAACAGAAAAGAGAAAGGAAATTCAGAAAAAGTTATATGATCATATCAATATAATCAAATACTACAATAAGTTTTAAAGAAAATCAGCTGATTAGTGTTTTGTCCACCTGATATTTCCTTCTAATAGGATGCTATTGGTTGGGTCAGTCTACTGTAAACAGACGATACAATCTGTTCAGTTTTCCATCCTTTATTGTGAAACTGCACCCTGATTCAGTTTTAGATCTACTGTTTTGTTAGAAAGTTGATGTAAACATTTTAAAAGTACTTTTTTTTGCCTGATGCCTTTCATTTGTAGGTTCATCTTTAGCAGGTAGTTAGACACATTTTGTTGTTCAGAATTGAGATTTCGATACCGTTTGTGTGGAGTCTATGCAGTATAAGTCTACATATGATTTTGTCACACTGTGCTCTTGATCACTTGTTTTTCTTACCTTGATGTCAGGTTTGCAGCGTTCTAATGCTATGAACACAACAGGTGGCTAGAATAATGATGATGCCTCTATTAACACTAAATGGGCAGAAGTTATTTAGTATGTTTCTCCCAGTGTGTGAAGTAAACAAGACGGTTGATTTCTTTCAGCTTTATGCTATGTTTGCGCATACTTTTAAACTGTTTTAATCATGTCAATAATTTTAACAACTATATTCTAAATAACTAGTTATGTTGTAATTAATAGTAAAAAAATCTACAAATATGTTTTGGGTGAAAATTTAATGGAACTAAAATGCAAAAAAAATATATATATATATTCTGGTAATAAGATGATGTATGATTATGTATTCAAATAAATCTGAATTAAATATTACAGTTTTATTTATTTTTTCTACCTTCAGCCTTGGGCTTTAGAGAAGACAGCTCATCTGTATGGATGAAAAGAACTGGGTAGTACCTTCACCAACTGAAGGGAAAAGGATTGAAAAGCTTAAAAGCTTTTCTTCTTTCTCTTGGTATAAATGGACCATGTAGGCCTAATTTAATTTTTTAGTCTTAGTAGTCATATTAGATATTAAATAAAAGTAAGTGAGTGACACTAGTGTTGATACCTGAGGGCAGCGTTGAATATTCATGAAGTCATATGGAAAGACTGTGTTCTGAATTGGGGGGTGGGGGGTAAATAAAAGCCACAAGGATTTATGTGATGCTTAACAGCTTCCTGCCGCACCGAATTATGGGAAAATATGGAAAATCAGATATCTTAGTGATTAAAATGTGGCCGACAAAATACCATTTTTATCACTGGCATCAGTAGCAATTTTAATCAAGTCATCTTTTTTGTCAAATCATCAAGACACTGTGCCACATTTCATCCTCACCACCTTCATTATGATAACCACCAACGCCGTTATCATCAACACCGATAATCAGCTGAATCTTTCCTCCCTGTCGTCTCGCTGTTATCTCCATCTTTATCGCTGCTGCTAATTCCCAGCATCACACTCGGCTCTCCGCTGCACAATTGTGTTTTGTTGTCACAGCAAGTCAGTGTTCTTTTTTTTTTTTTTTTTGGCTACAATTACATACTCCACTGAAGCAAAGGAGGTAATCCTTTCTCTGACTTTGATTACATTTTACTGCTCTCTTTCTTCAACCTACTAACACCAATTTCACCCTCATTCTTCGTCATTTTTATGCATCTTCTTTTGAAATTTGCAACAGCCACCAGATGTGGACATCTGTCCTGACTCCTTAATGCATTGCTGGTTTTAATTCCAACATATCCCAGTTACAACCCCCTCTGTGTCTGTCTGTGTGTCTTCCTTCAAACCCGTTTTTATTTTTTCTGTCAAGTCTGTTTCTGTGCTTCTTGGTGTTCCTTTTTTTAACACATCTGCTCCTCTTAAGTGGGAACTCTTTTACTTTTCTGCTCTGTGTCATAACTTGTGAGAATAGCACCGGGTGCACTGCTCTGCATGGAGCTGTTGGAGGTGAAGATGATGTGCAACAGGGGTCTAGACTCTTAAAGTGGAAGAGTTGGTTTGTAAAGTGTATGAACATTTTGCTGCACAAAGCCATCGCGCACCGGCCCAATTCTAAGTGTGATCCTGGAGTCCCTAAAGGAAGCCTGATATCAGGAGGGCTGCGGATGTCAAACACACGCAAGTGCACACAGATGTGCGTGCAGCCTGTGCCCTTCGGCTGCATCTGCACTTATAAGAGAAGGACGGGTCCTGTTTGTGACACCTCTGAGGCTTTGATCACATAAGGAGGTAGTGTGAGAAAGTCTGAACATGTTAAACACTTCAATGAACCAGAAGACGTGGACGCTGGGGGAGGGTCCGACACCTCAGCCAGACCTCTGTTCTAAGGACTTGTTGGCTATTTTGTTGTTGATTAGCTGAGTTCTAGATACAATATATCCTACACTTTGTGATTGACCAGTTTACTTTAAACCAGGGGTGTCCAAACATTTTGTCACATGAGCCAAAATCATAAAGTCAGAAGGCCTTGAGGGCCAAAAATAATTTTCCTTTACCTGCTCAACAATAAACTAAACATTGAATACTTGAAATAAACAAATAAATAGTCAGATTTATTGCTGGAAATGGATTAACTTTAAAAGTGTTTTGCAGGTTTCCCTAATTGAAAGATATTTTGCAATTTTCTAGGTTTCAATTGGGGGAAAATAACCCAATTTAGTCAATTCTGATCAATAAAATCAGGCTTTAGGTCACTCATTCTTTGAAGATGCTTGCTGTATTCAGACAGAATTAATAAATTAAATAAAATTGGAGTGCAGCAAAATCAGCTTTTCAATAGAAGTCACTAGATGTATGTGGAAAAAGAGTCTGGTTATTTAAAGACAGATAATTGGTATTGTTGACAAAATTTTTTACTTTAAGATTTTACTTTGTGATAAATTTGCCCAAATAATAAATACAAAGTCTCCATGTACATCAAACAGCTGTGCCATGAGGACAAATTTGTAAACAAATTATTATAATTCTTGAACTGAAGTCAAGGGCCACACAGAATCAGTTCAGGGGCCACAAATGGCCCCCGGGCCACACTTTGGACATCCCTGCTTTAAACAGTAAGAGAATCAATAAGTTTCTATTTAATATGTGGCTCATTACAGTGGTGTAAGAATAATGTTTATATTCCAATGCTTAATAAGAAAGACCACCGCCAGGGTTGTGACCAGGTGGTCTGAACATGTGATCGGGGACCATTTAGTTTAAACTCTTCAGATCTGAAAAATAAACATTCAACTGAGAACTTCATCGGTTTTCTGCGTAATATTTAGACTACCAATCGGAACATTTCTTTACAAATGTTTCCCACAGCTGTCTGAAAAAGCTGTAATACAAATAAAAAGAAGTAAAGATGCTGCTGAGCAGGAACAAATTAAACATGACTAACAAAGACCAGAGTGGCATTTGTTATAAAACCCACAAGAACTTAATAAAAACATTCATTGCAGGAATGAATATTACACACCACCTTTCCTTGTTTTTGGTCACACCTTTTAACGACTTTTGTGTAAACTTATGCACTGTTGTGAGGTGAGCTTGCATTTGAAATATGTGTTGAAAATGACTTTCATGCACCGCGGCACACACTATTAGCACAATATTTCTGAAACTGTTACATCCATTTTTGTGTTTTGGCTGTTGCAGCTGTTTTGCATTGGGTTGACTCCAAACGTTGTGCAATGTGCTTCACTTAGCTATGTGTTGGAGATGTTTCTCAGATGCTAGCACACCAAATTTTAGCTCAACATTTACAAAATTTAATTAGTTTGATCCATTATTGGTTAATGTTTATCAGCTGTGCTGGCCATCTTGAATGGGGTTGACTTCAAAAGGTAATCAGTTGTAATGTTTGCTTCCTGAAAGCTCAATCAAAACCCATCCTCTGGTTCATGAGATATTTTAAGAACACAGCAGACATAGTCAAAAACATTATTGCAATTTCACCTTTTATTTGCAGGTGATCCAGGATCCAGGAGTCTGACATTCAACTGATTCAAACATGCTTTCACGCCTGCATGTTCAACTAACTCTGTCTGTATTCTTTAGTTCTATAAACTGAGGCCTAGTTTCATCTCATCTTTCCCATCATGTCATCCTACGTATATTGATCCTGCTGACCACAGCATCTCTGTCTCTGTTAGTGTCCATATAGTATGTTTGGCCCATTGCCTGCTGTGTTGTTTGCGTTACATGCTATAGGGTCTTGCTGCTTTCGTGGACTGGAGCATCTTTGTTTACACCGACTTGGCTTAAAAGAGCAAGCTCACTTTGTATTAGTTTTCCATCTGATATAAGCTGCTGCTTCTGGAGTCTTGATGTTTGTTTACAGGAGTTACAGAAAAAAAAACTAAATTGCAAATTTCCATCCTAACAGTGAGGGAGAATAAAGTTATCACCTTCCAGCACAGGTGACGGCAGGAAAGAAGCTTTGGCTCCGTTAAAAAAGTGTTTTCTAATTGGCTAGGAGCACGGATAGACAGCACGACTTTCTATAAATACAGGCTCACTTCGCCTCAACATGAAGTTCAGTGAGAGGAATGCTCAAATGCTCTCAGAATGGTGCACACATACAACACTCACACAGGCACACGTGTGTGTATAAGACACAAACAAGTGAATAAATCAGAACCTGAATAAATTGGGAGATCTTGATTTTCTTTCTCCCCCCCCCCTCGTCTTTTCTTTTTCTTTAGCTATTCCTGCCTCCTGCTTGATCTTTCAGCCTCAACAGGAAAAGAGAAATTGAATTAAAAAGTGCTTCTGATATCTCCTCCTCGCCGAAGATAAATAAAATGATCAGACTCTGTCAACAGGATGACTTCCGCCTCTATTTCTCCATTCTCCACCTCCTCCGAACACACCCTCATCCTTCCATCGCTCCCCCCCCCCCCAAACACCCTCCATCCCACTCCGCTCCTCTGATTGGAATCTGGAAACCCATTTGCTATCTTGCTCTGAGACCTAACTCAGACCGTGTCAGGCAGTCTGCTCACGTCCCTCTCGCCTTTTTTTCCCCTCTCTTTTGCTCTCTCCTTTCGTCTTTATCCCCTCGCCGTCTGCTGCGGGCTCTGTGGAGAATTTGCCCAAATTACCTGTCATACTGGCAGCTACGTGTAAATAAGCCAAGAAAGTGTGTCGCTTTTTCTGCTCCCCCCCCCGACCGGTCTCTCTCTCCTCTCCCTTTACTTTGACGGCATTTCAACTCTCTTTAAACCACCAATACCCTTCTTTTAAATCCATCACATCTTTTTCTCTTTCTTTTTCTCCCCCCTCCGTGCCCTCAACCTCAGTCCCTCCTTGCTGTTTCTGTTTTTTTTTTCTCTCTCTCACCGTATGCCAACAGGACTACAGGGAAGCTTGCCAAAGTCTTTGTGGTTTTCTCTTCTAGAGAAAATGAGTTTGTTGCTGACTCTGTGGGAGACGTAGCATGTGGAGAATCACACGTCACCACCTTTCATTCGGCCTCTGAGCTCTGAATGGTATAAGGTTGGGAGAGCGGAGAGGAAATGTATTCCCTTCATTTTGAAATAAAAAAAGCACAGGTGCATGTTTTTTTACGTGCAGCTTGGTTTAGATGTATTCCAAAAGCTCATCCATTTGCAGAGACTCTACAGGTGGACGCCACAGTTACGCACTTTTTTTCTTCTTCTTTCTATCTGATAAATGGAGGTGGAGGAGCATGAGTGAGGGAGGTCAGGGCCAAACTTGGAGGTCAGTTTTTGCTGCGGAAGGTGTAATCATCTCTCACTCGGGGGTTACAGGTGCAAAGACTGTGATTTGAAGGGAGCGAGGTGGAGGTAAAACCTGGAGGTGCATGTTGCGGCACAGCGAACAGAGTGATAAAGAAAAAGTCATGGAGAGAAGGAGTTCTTAAACCCCTTGTCCTGCTAAACAGAGCCAGGCCCCAGCCAGGCAGCCTGTGAGATTTATTGAGACTGCCTGCCTCTCTTCAACTCTGTGCCAAGAGAGATTTATCTTCCCGATAACCCACTGAGCATCTAAATAGTCTGTAGACGTCTAGACTAAAATCTGGCTAAACTTGATCTAAAACTGAAAGTTCATTAAACGTTTAAAACTAGATTTAGACGTTAAATAGATGCCTGCGTTAAGCTGAGATTGACTGAAACAAACAGACGCTGCCCACACTGGGATCAAACTCGAGATGTTTGTATTACAAGCGTTACACGTATCCCAGCGAGCTAATCAGCCGCACAATAATGATGACGCTACAACAATACAAGGCCGGGTACAATCTGTCTGCGGCGTTCTAATTTATGCTGAACGAAGCTGAGGTGCTTTTTGAGTTATTTCTGGGAGATTTTAATGAGCATTCCTAATACAAGTTTCAGGATGTTATTTAGATTCTTGTTGCATGTGAGAGGTCAGCTATGTTACAAATATAAAGTCCACATCAGAGGGACTTTTTTTTCTTTTCCATGGAATAACCTTCTGTTTCTTGCATACTGTATTTGTACTTTATGTTTTTTTCTCCTTGACCTCGACGAGTCAATATGAAACATTTGCATATTGCTTGCCCAGGCGCTGGTTTGGCACCTAAAAAAACAATTAAACAGGTGTCATTCTCTTTTTAATAAATTACCAATAATAAGAAAAAAATTTGTTGGAATTGTATACCCAAATAAAATGCAGAAAACCAATTAAGTTCTCAGTTAAATGTCTTTTTTCAGATCGAAAGACTCCATTTTACCCTGAGAGTATGTGAGACCCTGGAAGTCTAAAAAGAAAATGGCTCTGAATCATATGATCTTATAATCCTTATGAAAAACCCTAGTTACATCCCTGGGGCTTGTCCCTCTTTCATCAGCATTGAAATGCCGGAATGTAAATAATATGATTATCCTGTTGGAGCGACGTACATAATAACTAGAGATTTGTTGATTTTCTGTTTAAATTAAATGACTAAAACCAATCACAATGTGCAAAATGCTGTATCTAAAATTCAGTTAATCAACCACAAAATATCCAACAAGAATTTATTGATTTGTTTATTTTGGATAATTTAAATCAGGGCAACAACATACTACTGAAAAAAAAATGCTGATAAAAGTCAGCAGACCAAAAATGTTTCTGAAATTCTGAAATCAAACCTTAAAAGCCCCACTTCCATTATATATTTTTATTTCTGATTTTACACCCCACTTGATTGAGTGAGGAGGGAATTTATACACTCGCTCATCTTTTTTCACCTTTCTGAGGGCTAAGAGAGTGAGCAAGTTTGGAAGATTTGCCACAATGATGACACCTGTTAGCTCAAGGGGGTTCAATCATGAGCAGTCACACACCACCTCACTGTGATTCCACCTTGTGAGAACGAGAGCAAGACATGCTAAACTCAAGCTGCAGTGAGAGGACAGTGCAAGGCTTTTAATTGGAGCTCTTGTGAAAAGCTCACAGTGAAGGAGGAGACAGTTAATTGTGGTGAGGTAAAACATGTAATGAACTTACACCTTCTTATAACAAAGTTATAAGGACATTGTTTTTTGCAAGGGATATCTTCATTATTGGTAAAAATCTCCTTCGTGCAGAAGTGAACGATAAGCACAAAAAGTGACTTTCTCAAAGAATTTCGGGTTGATCCACCAACAAATGCAATCAATTATTTACACAATCAAACAAAATCACTACAGTACACTTAGTTGTTAGCAATCAAATTCCTATAAAAGTTTTAAGAATCAATAACAATCCAGATCACGTCCGAACTTAATTGTTTATCAATCCAGCACATTATAGAACAGCAAACATCCAGTTAGATGTTAAAGAAACCAGACATTTGAAGGCAAATAACTTAGGTTGGCAAACCAAAGGGTTTAAGGAAAGGAGGAAAGTAGGATATATTAGGTATGTTAGGTATATTAGGTGAGGTATTTCTACTTTTAACCCTATTTTTAAGAATGTGAGGAGCCAGAAGAGCAGTCATCTCTTGCTCGACGTCCTTCAGACCAGCGACACTTAGTAAAAACAGCCAGACTTTACCTTTAAGATGATGTGGGTCACCTGTAGGTATCTAGGGAGGTTGAACAGTGCACTTTAAACTCAAGTGGTAGTGAGAGGACAATGCAAGTCTTTTAATTGGAGCTCTTGTGAAAAACGCACAGTGAAGGAGTTAACTGTGGTAAGGTAAAACATTAAAAGATACATCATGCTTTAAATCCTTTTTCACATTTAAACCATTCAGTTTGGGTCTTTATTAAGTGGAACTGCAATGCTTTGGTTCCTCCTTATTGTAACTCCACAAGCCCCTTTTCGTGTCCCAGATCAACTCATTTTGAGGCTGTCTCTTTAAATCTAAATGACTTCACTTTGCCCCACTCTAGCTTTCAGAGTGGTCCATTCTAGTTTGAGAGAGGGGTTTATAACTAAACTTTTTCTTAACAAATAGTTATAAGAGGTCAAAAAGTGATAACTTGTCCATTCAGCCTTACATGTTAGAGCCAGAATCTGACTGAAGAAGATGGCCAAATTTTAGTTGGTATTTTACCTTATTTAGCAGTTCTGTTGCAAATACTCTGATGTAATAGTTCAGAAAATGTCATAGAAAATAGAGGAAACTGAATGAGTTGAAAAATACTACCGAAACATAAAAAAAGATATCTACACAGCACCAGGACAAACTAAATTATAATTATCTGCACTCCTAAACCCTAAAAGTTTGGATTTTGTGTCATATGTCCCCTTTAAGGCTTTGTGTGCAGCATCTGTTTCTCTATGCAGAAACATGTGGCTGCAAATGCACAAACACTTGACCCTTAGACATTTCATACTTAAACACATCCAGTAATAAAATAGAATACACTGTGTGCATATCGTTGTAGTCCCCAAAGTCACATTCATGAAGAATAAAAGATCAAGAAATTTCCTTTTCACAAATCTCGCTAGGATTCCTTTTCAAACAATGCACCACAGGGAATTTTTTTTATCCCCCTCCTGTGCGTGCAGGTAAAAAAGAACATGAAGAATAGAAAAGGATAGAGGTGGTATCAGGTATGAAAGAAAATTCAAACAAACACAACAGGAACAATCCCACAGTTTGACCATCCTTTAACTTTGCAGCATTTTTTTCAGAAACTTAAATGACAAGAGTGGATCTTAAAGGCTACCCAGGGTAGATGAAACTGAGAATTTTAACTCGCTGCGCCTTCATATTCCTGCACAAACTGAATACTTGTACCAGCGTGTTGCCATCAGTGTCTTTATTTTGTTTTTTAAGGCCAGCCTCTTTTCACATTATTCCAGCGCCTGCCAGTCAGTCAGCCAGGAAGACTGGGCAGAGAAGCAACAGAGAGGACGTTAGAAACTGACAGCAAGCTGAGAGAGACGCCTTTGATCAGGGCAGCTCTGTGACTACACACAGCCCTATTTACTCTGGTCTCCCTGAAACACAGCTGGCCTATAGTCACGAAGCATGGAGAGGCTTTAGGGCCGTCCTACCCGTGTCCTCTATGGGCCACTGTTACTTTGACAAGCTGAGGCCAGACTTGATTTCTCCCACGGCTAGTATGCCAAAGAATATACAGAACAAAGGCTCAAGTTACCATTTCCAAATAAATGCTTTCATGAAAATCTGGAAGCCAAAGGGGTAAAGAAAATGCCTGTATATTGTGCACCACTCCGAGCAAAGAAGAAAGCACGCTTTTCTAATAAGCTCAGGAGAAAATTCCCCACCATGCCATGTTGGCTTTTCATGGCTTGATTTCACATCCATTTATCCACCCCCTCACTGCAAATGAGCTTGAGAATTTATGTTTTTCTACGACAGTGGTGCTATCAAAGCGGAAAGCTGCTTTTGGATGGAGAGGAGATAATAAAAGGAGTATACGACTGGATCAATACCACTAGCACTCGTTTGTGTTCAGGCGGCAGCATAAAGGTGTAACAGAGATTGAGGAGCTTGAGCCAGATGGCAAGAAGACGTCGTCTTGTAAAGAAGTTTTGTAGCTTTAATTTCCCTTCTGTTTTCTTGAAACTGTAATTTCGCTCAAAGACAAAAGCGCAACCTCTTTGTTTTAGTGTTATTTCCTTTAGATTGGTGAACAAAGGAATGCAAAAATTATACATTGTTCAAGAACTAAGACTATCAACAACTTTTTGTTGTCGTCTTTATTTAACTCTGAGTTAAAATGCCAGCTTTAGATTAATTTCACTGTGATATTGGAGTTAAAGAGGAGTAGTAACATGTGTTTTTTGTTTGTTAATTAGATTTTGTTTGTGATGCTTAAAGCCAATTCATTTAAAGAAAGATGTGTTCTGACTGTATAATAAATACTACAGTTATTCATATAGTTGTGGTTTTGTAGCGACAAAATAAATCCATGTTTAAAGGCAGCTTTCCTGTTCCCCAAATTAAATATTTAAAATGACACCTCTCAGTTACACTAACCCCTAACTTGTTCTGATTCAATTAATCCTGCATCTTAGGATGCCAGTTTAATACACAGGTAGTAAAATGTGGAGATGGTAATGGACACACACAGACAGGAATTGATTTAGTAGGCCACATCACAGCAGTGCCTCTCAGTCACCAGTGTTTTCCAGTTCACCAAATTATCTGAAGCGCCTGTGCAAGTTAATCCTAATGTCTGTTTTAAAAGCTGCTTGACTGCGTTTCTGCAGCATCGACCAACAAATGCATTATCTGCGACTTCAGGTTTAATTCTATAGGAAAAACCCAAACTGCAGTCGACTTTGGCATTTAATGACACTGAGCCTCTTACGGGAAGAACATCTGCACGGTCTATTAGCCTCATTTATACTTTTAATAAATGACACCAATGAGATGAATGCATTTGGCATAATCCTAAAATGGGGGTCTTTGCAGTCACTGAGTGTTGTATGAAAGGAGTTTGTTAAAGACATGATTGGTCAAGTTGACTAATTTGGGTTTGAAGAATGTTGAACAGCTAGTGGGAAGTGTAGCTTGGTCAAAAAGGCCAGAAAGCAGCTATATTTTTTAACTATAAATATTAATTTTAGTCATAACTTGAGATGCACAAATGTTGAACATCGTACATTGGGAGGGACGTGCAACAATTCAGCCCTATCAAAACAGTGTTCACAATAATATGGTGAGGAGCTCCATCATCCTGGGCGGGGAGCTCAGAGTAGAGCCGCTGCTCCTCCACATCGAAAGGAGTCAGTTGAGGTGGTTTGAGCATCTGATTAGGATGCCTCCATAACGCCTCCCTTTAGAGGTGTTCCGGGCAGGTCCCACTGGTAGGAGGCCCCGGGGAAGACCCGGGACTTGCTGGATTATGCATCCTCTCTGGCCTGGGAACACCTTGGGCTCCACCAGGACGAGCTGGAAAGTGTCACTGGGGAGAAGGATGTCTGGGTTTCTCTCCTGGACCTGTTCCCTCCGCGACCCGACTACAGATAAGCAGAAGAAGATGTAGATGTGGATGTTCACCATAATTTTACTCTTACCTCATTGTTTAACTTACCCCACAAGATAAGTCAATCCAACCAATCGTGGTTTTACCAAACTCTGCCCACCCGAAAAACCTCCGCCTATATTCCAAATTCTACCAATCATGGTGTAGGGAAAATATCTGCGTCGTTCAAAAATGGTATGTCAGAATAAACAGAATCAGCTGGATTTCTTCTTAAAGCTTTATTTTCAATCTTCTGACTCCATTCAGGTTCACTACAGCATACAGCAGACAG
>JAUBOC010000048.1:5487211-5498569 GCA_032275365.1 Anablepsoides cearensis
CTTTGGCTGCTTTAAACTTAAAGGCTGAAATGATCAGAATGTATAAAATACAAAACTGCATCTAATATTCAAATAATCATTGCAAAATTTCCTTCAATGGTTAGGAAAAGCTCACCCACTCAACTAGAAACACCCCCAATGTGCTGCAGAGCCCCCTACTTGGTAATTTCCCAAGCTGATTGGCGCTGAAGCTCTAAAACAGAGGCCAGACCACCACTGGTTCTCTCTCCGGAGAAATGCTGAACGTGCAGAGGTTCAGTCAGCACATCTGTATCTTAAGAACATAACAGAGTCAAAGAACGAGAAAAAAGAGCTTACAGTTTATAAATGATAAATGATAAATAATAAATGTATTCGTTCAAGAATAGATGAGAAACCTTGGATTTGTCAAAAATAAAATACTATAGCGAAGCTGGAAACATTAAAGAGTGTTGTCAGCTTTGATGGAGAGCAGGGAAAATCAGCGTTAAGTGTAATAAAAGGTATTGGTGAAAGGAGCTAGCGAGTTGGTTAAAGTTGAAAGGACTGACTTCTATTTTAAATTGTGGATGAGAGAGCTGGAGAGTCAAAGACATCTTGAGACAGATGAAAAGGCATATTTTTGGAACTTGTACAGTTGCTGAACATATTGTTAAAACTCAGAAGGTAGAAAAAAAAGAGATTGGTGCCTGCCTTTAAACCAACCACTGATGAAGTGGAAGAGGTACCTGGAGGCTGACAGTAGCATCATTTAGACAAACAGAGCATTGATCCTGCAGAGTCAAAGTCCTTCTAGAACCAAGTGTATTTTTTTAATGCACTGTATATGCTGTGCTTTAGCCTTTCTTTGAAAATAAAATATCCTCTTACTTTGGCCCAAACAATTTCTGTTATCCCTCTTGGTTAGTGGTAGGTCGTCTGTTAACAAAATGATTATCATCATGATTCCCAGAGAGGGTGAACTGCATGTTTACCATCGCTGATTGTGGTTTGAATTATCTTTACAGGCAAATACAAAATGCATGAAGGCTGAACCATTGTCCCCCCGCAGGCCACGTTCTCTCACAGAAGCAATTAGAAATCAAACAGGGACTCAGACTTGTGAGGAGAGGGAGTTGAACGTCTGGCGACTTGTACCCCTGAGTGAAAACCAGTGTCTGTGACCTTGAGCAAGGTATGCAATTTTCAGTCACTGAGGATGTGACAAGTGCAGCAATTGCACTGAACAGAGGGTCATATCAGTGTGGGAGTCATCTCATCAAGCTGACATGCAGATAATATAAAGCCTGAAATAGTAAAGCGACAGAATGTTTCAGAAGAAAAGATTTCTGTTCAGCATGTCTGATGACAAGTTCGTGTCCTTGGATGTAGATTAGCTTATGATTGGATTCTCCACGTTTCAAACATCTGTGTACATGCATGCATGCAATAAAGCTGACAGTGGTTCTTGATTGTATTTATTTACCCACCACTGTGAGCCTGCACACAAGTGATCTGTGGTTAGACGCCATCCCTCAGGTGTCTGATATCTGATCACTTGGATTGATCGGCCCAAGGAGAGCATGACTTTCAGCTCATATCATCCGGCCACAAGATCACCCAATAACAAGGTTGTGCAGGAAAAAAAAAAAACAATAGAGCATTTTGTTACAAGTTAATTAGTTTGAATCACAAGAAAGAGGCTAACTTCTAGGGGTTGCACTGACTTTCCATCAGAGGGTAAGAGTTTACCATGGTGATACAATGTGTGTGTTGTGGAGTTGGGGGTGGGTTTCCCCCTGTTCCGCTGCAAAGTGACTCCCAAGGAATGCCGGCTTCTTTGTCAGACAAGACACAAAAGCTTTTAGCAAGGCTCCGGGCTGCTTGAGGTGGTATCCCTGCATGCATTGATCTTATAGTGCTTCATAGGAGCCTTCAAAAACGCATCTATGCATGTCTTTGGTGGATTATAACCACACAGTTGAGTCAGGGCTGCACTGCTGTCAGTATAGCTTTATGTATTATAGATGCTGGACAAAATGCTGATTCTACTAATGGAATTTAATGACCAAAGTACCTTGTATGTGCATTACCATTTAACCTTACTGGATGCATCACTGCACTTCTCACATCTTAGCACTTGCCTCCTTTATGATATGAAATTACAATTAATAACAGATTTCTGTAGATTTGGGATGCATTCTAGCTTCTATACAGTTTTATGTTATCAAAGCTGACAGTATGGTGATGCTTTCCATAGAAATTCCATATATGTTTGTTCTTTAAATGCATAGGAACTGTAAACTAGAAAAAAAACACCCAAGCATGACTACAGTCAATTATGATAATAAAGTACAGACTGTACTGCTGTTAATGTATCCTCATATTACTATGAAAGCTAACATCAATATGAATCTACTAATAGAATTTAATGGCCAAAGGATTGCAGTGAATAGTTATGTATAACAGTCAACAGTCATTACCTTACAATTACCAACATATTTCCACATATTTCTGAATCTTTTAAAGCAAAATACCTGTAAAAGTACCATTTTATATTCAATAATTTGTCCATCTCATATCGAGAGCTGTCTGCCTCAGCGCAGTATTTGTATTTTTTGTTTTTCTCACTAGTATGTCCCTGTTAGTAGGATAATAAAAACTACCGAGCCAGATCTGATGAAACTTGGCTTGGTTGTCGTTGTGAAATTGGGACTCAGTCTCAGAGGATTATTGTGATCTCCAAGCATCATTCTAATTGATTTTTATTTATTTTTTGTCATCTTTTCAAATAATTTGTTTCCACCCTTTGGCTTTTTTCTTCAAATAAAATGCTGTAGTATTAAGTGCGCACATGACCTTACATGGTGAAGCGTAATGTAGTTCCACAACTGAAGGTGCTACGCTAACATCACATCACAAACCTTCAGTTTACATCACATTTCCTTTATCTTTGCAGTGAGAGAGATAATCATTGAATCCACACAGACGGTCTTAATATTATTAGATTATTTTGACTTTTGTCCTTTTGGAGACGGTATGCACATACTTGTTGCAAATCTTTGTTTTTAAGTTTGACATGTTGCCAAGATGATAAACCTTATTTTAAAGGGATGTCGTCGTCTCAATTTTGTAACCTACAATGAAAAATTGCTATAGCTATGTAACTAATATTAGTGCCTCATGATAAATGGTTTCAGCATTGTCCTTTCAAAGTGAGCATGTTCAAAAGACACTTTAGAGGACGTGTTTTTATTGGGTGCATCACTGCAGCCTTAATTTCTCCCTCTCTGGTTAGACTGGATGATGAGAAATTATTAGTTTGGCTGTGAGCCTCCAACTTCCAACTGTGCGATGTCCACTGCTCATAAAACTTTATTTCATCTTTGGAAAATTATTGTTTATTTTTAGGCAGATGATCAATCTAGATTAATTAATTCATACCAAATGCAAGTCACCTTCTTACAGATAAAGAAAAATAACCCTGCCTGTTTCTTTCTCAGCTTCTGCCGACCTTATTCATGCTTTGTATAAAAAGCTTCGGTAAGAATTAAAATTTAGCAAAAAAAAAAGACTTTATGGTTAAAATAGATACTGTTACATGACAGATAAGAGTGAGCAGTTTTAACTCCAGCTTCTATCAGCGTTGTTTTTGTTTTTTTTTTTTATTTCCACACCCCATAACCCACATTTGATCCAAGCTGATTTGTTTTGAGAGTTTAATATTACTTTTTTTAAAACTATTTTTATATGTACTGTTCTTAACTGAATGAAGTGACAAGTAGAAACAAAAGACTGCACTAGAAATACTGTATAAAGACAGAAAAGTAAGTGCAAATGATTCAAGATTTAAAGAAAGAGAAAAAAAGTGTTTTAAACTAATCCTGGGGATCAGCAGATAGATACTCTAAGAAGACAGGAACATATTTATTTTACAAGTTAGAACAGAGGCTGAAACCTGCTGCAAAGTATTTGATTTTAGCGAGGCAGCTAGCACTAAATTAAAATTGTTTAATTATGTTTTATTGCTTGTAAAGGGTTGTCAAACACAATAATGACAACCCCGGAACACACAGAGCTTGAATAACTGATTAGTTTTACATCTCTGTTGTGAAACAGTTTTTTTGTGTAATAAAAACCGCTTGTGTTTGATTCAGGATTATTTCTGATATGGATGGGTCCATGTTTTTGTAACGGTAGCCAAAGTGGGATTGTGGTAGACTTGCTATCGAATGATTTGCTGTGCTTTAGTTTGCACTACATTGCTGGTTATGGACCAAAGTGACATAATGTTCCTTTATGTGAGGGCATTTAGGGTGACAGATCAAGCCTAAGCCATCAATTCAATGAATGGTCTTTTCTTATGTGGTCCACAGGGCCACTTTTTCATAGCTGAGCACTGGGATACCATGACAGCTCTCTTCCATTCAGCCAAATGCTTTTTTTCTTTTTTCTTCTCCTGTAGTTTTTTTTATATATATATAAAGCTATAAAGCTCTATTGGGAAAGGCCATCTGGGAAATGTGCTCAGAGGATCTACGCTCTCATAATTTGACATGATAGATAATCGTCTTATGATTTTTCAAGAGTTTAATTCTGTAAAAGAGGCGTTAATAGCACAAGTTATCAGCTAGCTCTGTGTTGGTGCAAGAAGGCCCAGTGGATCCCCCTGGATCTAGATCAGGACTCTTAGAGCAAGATCCCACAAGACATCATTAACATTATCTCAGATGGCTGCCTGAAGGGAACTATTCTCTGTTTAATACCATGTTCTGAGTAATCCCCAGATGCAAAAATCTCTTTAATATGTCCAACCAAAGCATGCCACTGCTGCCTAATTGAGGGAATTCAAGGTTAGTAACGGCAGACAAAGGATTATACAGATAACTGATGAGGCATTGTTCTGGTTTTGTTTCTTGGTGAGTGTGCTGTGGTGCCAGCAGTTGTCTTTTTCTGGCTTCATACAGCTGACACTGTTGCCTACATTGTGCATTCAGGCTGGCCAGCAGCCACAGTCATCAGCGGCTGTTATGGCTGTCTTTGATCATCAGCTGGGAGGGCAGATCCTCACACTTCACAGCACCTGGTTACCTCACGCCTCCACGTACAGCGCGCCTTCCAGTTTCCTCCCTGAAGGCTGCTGTGTCCTTCCAAACTCCTTTAGCTTCTGCTGCAGTCCATATGTCTAGCATGGCAAAGAGGATTAAGAAGTGGGGTGCAACATGTTGTCAGGGCCCACACCTCTGTTTGCTGTGTGCCATGCTGTTTAAATATAGTGGCATGGAAAAACTTTGGGCACGTCTGTATAAAATGTTTGTTTGTTGTTATTAGTCTCAATTTCAAATTGTAATTCTAGATATTGTTTGCAAAAAATATGCACACTATATAACTTGGTATTCTACAAAAAAGAAGGTATTGTTCTGTAATTTGAGCTTTGCATCCCAATTATCCCGTCATGGCTACAGCTTATTTACAGACGTTAGAATATTCAAGGTGAATGGAAAGTTTTAATCTTTATCTTCTGACACCACAGACCTTGGCTCTTGATGGACTCCCTGAAGCAGCTGCCTAGCACTCAGAAAGGTAAAATAATTGATGCCCACAAAGGAACAGAGGGCTATAAATAGATAGTGTTCAGGTTGCTGTTTCCGTCATTGGCGATGTAATTAAGAAAATGGCATTTGACAGAGGGCAGTAGAGGTCAAGCTGATGATTGGCAATGCGTAGAATCTTTTAAAAGTAACTTTTCATAAGATTTAAAAAAAGGCAATGAAACGCATTGTGAGATTGCAAAAGAAAATACCAGACTAATGAAATAATGAAAAAACATACAAATATAAAAATGCATAAAACACAGTTTGAGAAACAAATATCATCTCTTAGGTTACCCACTTAGCAGATGTGGGCCAGACTTGGTATCAACTGGATGTAGACCAGGTCTGTTTAGTTTGGTTTATGTGGTGCTGGCCAATGCATGGACCACCTCAGGCAAACCACATCTGGGCCATCAAAAAACTTTCATTTTTTGCTGTATATGGGCTGATTGGTACATTGTGTGGGCCAGACCTGGGCCTGCTAAATTTTACTATCGTTCTTCTCAGTCTGATTAAAAAGGACCAAACCATTGCAATCCACTGTAAGGTCCAGCTAAAATGAAATACCCGTAATTCCTGCCTGAAACAATGTCACAAGTATGCAAACGATGCAGTTTTAATTAGTAGACGGAAGAATGAACCGGAGAAGCAGCAGGTTGAGGATGAGATGAATAATTCTGCAGTGAAGCAGAGTTTTTATGACACTGCTGGACATGCGGTCTCAGATGTTCTCCCCTGGCATGTAATGGCATATGTTTTAGTCAGTGCTTATTTAGTTCCCACAGATCAGAGGCCGTAGCTGACATTTTCTTAATGTGTGTGTATTTTTTTTTGAGGTCGCCCTGTCCTTTCCTTCCCTTTCATTATATGCCGAGCACCTACTAAACCTTTTATAATTTGCTAATGTAGCATTTCAGCGCTGAGGTCAGCCTGTAATAACACATTTCTCTGAACATTTAGTTTTATCCAGGGTTTTGCACAGAAAGCACTAATAATGTTCCATTCCAATTTGTTATTGGTAAACACAGCAAAATTGCATGAGTCAACAGCTTCACTGACGACCTGATTTGCATGAGTCTTTCACTTGGAAAAAAAAATAGAAAAAAAAAGCATCCTCCCTTTTAAAGCATGTTTTAGTCTGCACCATCTGGTCTTTAGTTCAGCGCTGTATTACTTGTTGAATAGTCGATCTCCCACCAAGAACGGAAGGTTTCAATTTTCTTCTCAGTTAAGGCGCATGTAGCATTTAGCATCAAAAACCAACCACAGTAAATTATACCATGTAGGACTGTATTTCATCTACTGTGCCGAGTGAAACTTAATGACTATTTTGCAGATCGGGCCGACATCCATCTTCTGTGTAGATCTCTGATCCATCCTTTTTACTTTTTTGTTGTGAGGAGTGTTTATTTTTTCTCATCGTGAAATGTCAAACTGCACAGACCATAACATTCTCTGCCACATAGCCGTTGCAGTGACTATACCTAATGTGTATTTTTATCACGCCTTTGAAAATGGTTGGCTGCCAAGTGGCAGGATAATAAGATGTGAAACGTGTGGGTGAATTTTAAAACAATTCCAATTTTGCCCTCCTTTCCCATTATCATAATCTTCAAAGATGCTTGTCTTGTTCATTTTGCTCATGACCCCGGCAAGTAAGTCATTGAGTTTCCTGAAATAACTGCAAATAAGAGAGCGATCATTAAGATCCCCAGTGTGTATGAGTGATAGGACAGCAGAGACTTCAGAAATGAAAGGACATCCAGTTGATGGGTTTGCAAATGATCTCAACTTCCCTTATGACATGAATGCAAATTTCTCAAGTTTTTCTCGTCTTTCTGCATTGCTGATGAACTCTCGTAATTCCATGATTACTGAAAGATGTACTCAGCTGGTGTGGAGTTCATATGAGCAGAGATAAGTATTTTTGAAGATGGTTTAAAGATGGGAAGACATATGGATACTCTTATCACAATTTTTGAACCTTAAATTAACTTGGTGAAGTGCTTATATAATGCTTTTTTCTGAAAATGTCTGTTTTGTTTTGTTTTTTTCTGCTCTCAGTGTTAACAGTAAAGATATTGTTGACAATAATGGGAACAAGACTTTTAAGTTGTGCAAAAAGGCTCCTTTGTTTATCGTGTAAAACAAGCATTTATAAAAACTAAGGTTTATGGATGGTTTGAGTTTTTTTTTTGTTGATTTGTGTTTTAGCAAATTTTTCAATTTGCAATGTGGACAAGCATTATTTCTTTCTTTTCTTTTGTGTTTATAAAGCATTGTTCCAAACATGGAATGCAGCTATGCAAACCTTAGCTGTAACATTTTTGTTTGTTTTTTCACAGAACAAGCCAAACTTGATTATCTTTAGTCATGGGTCAGCTGTGGTACAATGGCAGAACAGCCAACTTGGGAATGGAAAGTTGCAGGTTTCAATCTCCTGTCTGCTTCCTGGGCACTTAATATCTGCCCACTGCTCCACTACAGGTGTATCTCCTGTGTGATGGGTCAAATGCAAAGAAGATTTGTCATTGGATCAGTACATACAATGATAACAATACATTTATTCTTTCATCTTTTTACCATCATAAACTTCCTAAAATTAAATATTAAAGGGACTCAATTCCTTTGATGAGTTTTTTTTTGTTTGTTTTTGAGCACTGACTGACCTTGAGATGTGTTCACTGGGACATCCACTCACATAGATCTGTAAATATTCTGAATATTTCATTTCCCTCCATAATGTTAAGATTTTAATTTGTTGGGATTACAGTTTCCAAACTGATGAGCAGCAACTACTACTTCAAATGGCTGCTGTCTTTCTCACTAGGCATCCTATGAACACAGCCAACAAGTAAAATCGGAAAACTACAGCTTTTTAACAAAGTACACTTGTTGATGGTTTGTTTATCAAGTGTATTTGAATAGCAGCACTGGTTTCATACTAATTCTCTTCATTTCCAGTGAGGGAAGACTTGTTTTTCAGACATGTCTTCTGCGTTCTGACTTAATTTTTAAGTCAGAACTTAATTTTTGTTTTTAAAAACCCTGACATGTCAAGTGTTTTGAGGATTTAATTTGAAGTTGCGTTTATGTATTTCAAGACTTGGTAAAAGTCAGGTTGTTCTATATCATATGTCCTGATGTGTAAAATGTAATGAGAGGATGGAGTAAATAAAACTCACTTTATTTTAGCAGCTTACCGCATTACTAATCACCCAAAGCAAAAGCAATTATGACTGAGTCTCAGAGGACAAGCAAGTCTAAAATGAGATGCTTGAAAACTGACAAAAGCCCGGGAGAAAAAATGACATTATGAAAAAAAAAGGAGTTGGGGGGTGGGATGGGGGTTTCAGAAAAGTATGGAAAAGCAAAGTGTTCCTAATGAAATAAATAAACAAAACTAAGAATAAGTATCTTTATGAATAAATTGTAGATAAATATTTAATGTGACAATGTAATACCTAATTTTATATACAATTCTAAACTCATTTTTTAACTGAATTGAATAGAATATTTTTTTTTCATATTTTCCTTTAAAAATGTGCCTATTAAAAAAAAAAAAAAAAAAAAAAAAAAAAAAAAAAAACATTATTTGACCATTGTAATTTTTCTCACCAGTGATAGAGATTAATAATGCAAATATTAATTTTGAGGCATTTTTATTTATTTCCAGCAGTTTTTATTCCAAAATGCTCTTTTAACAAAGTCTTCTTTTATTTCATAATGGTGTTTTTTTCAGTAGCTTATGTATTTAATGATGATACTTTTGAGCAGAATGACTTCATCTGTGAGTCAAAAGAAACAGGGCAGAGTCAGTTGTTTGATTGGCTGTTCCTTTATCTAGACAAAAGTAATTACATACCAATATTGAATTATACCTAAAAGTGCAATGCATGCATGCTTTGCTGAGTATGGAGCTCAAACTAAAGCTGCAGCTCAGATAAACGTAGCATAGAATGCAACTTTGCATTCTTCATGACCCTTGACTTAGCAAGTCATTGCTAGCTGTACAAGCTGTGCAGTGAGCAGGTATTCAGGAAAACTAATCGATGTGCAAGGATCAGCCAATGGGCATGCAGGTCCAACCCACTGACACTGATTGACAGATGAAGTCATTCTGCTGAATAGTGTCATTATAAAATATTGTAAAAATATGAAGGGGACATTTAGAATAAAACTGATGCAATTAAATAACAAAGAATGGGGGTAAAATATGTAGATTAATAAACATATTTTCAAAGAAGAATTGTATTTTATAATAATGAGCTTATAATTGTATATGCATTCAGTTATTTCATTATTACATTGTCACATATGGATTGATCTATTTTTTATTCATAAAGATGCTGTCATGATGCTTTATTTATTTCATTATGAACATTTGGGTGTTCCATATATTATGTAAACTATATTCAAACTGATATATAAAGCCATGTTTCTCAGTTTTTCAGAACAGTTCTCTCATTTTCTAATGTAATTTAATGACACCCACCAGGGCGATAAGCACCATCAGCGTTTATCTTGATGAATTAGCTCCTAATAGGAAAAGGCAGATTAATTTGTATTTTCTTTCTCCAAATAGATCAGCATTAATTAAAATTTGTGAAGCATGTCAATGTAAACCTTGGTTTTGACAGATGTGGTTTAAGGTGAAAATTAAGAGCATGTGTGCAGGTGGGTTTGAAGATCATGTGACTGGAAATGGACATCTGTTGAACAGGTGGAAAACAGCGAGAACCGGGAAGATTTAACTTTGCAGGAGCAAAAATTCACCAGAACGGTCTGAAGCTGAGAGGAAAAACATAAAACATTTTTTCACGATGGCTTATATAATCAGATACTTTTTTTTTACATAATTATGAGGAGATCATTAAAAAAAGATCATTTCAAGGGGAAATGACTGATGAAAAGTAAAGTCTATTAGAGACAAAACTCTTTTTTTATTTTATTTTATATAGTCTATTAATTAGTTGATTGTGTTGTTTAAGTAAAAGAAGCTAAAACTTGGATGTTAGGGGGCATAATGCATCTATCAATCAGTTTCAATGTTAACTCATTAGATACAATTATTTTCTTTTTACTGACATTGAAATATGTTCATTAAAGCTATTTTTTGTGTAACTGCATACATTGTATTTTCTGCTAAAATGTGGTGTGAATGCTGAGTGCTGAATGACTTTGTCAGGTTTTACTAATGAAGCTGAAACTGAGTTATTGAAGGTAAAACAAATAGTAGCTAAATATTAAAGGGGCAAAATGCTAAACCTAAAATATTAAAAAGGTAGGTGTGAGGGGAGGGCAGGTAGCAGGTTTATCACAGTGATAGAAAGTGATAATATTCACACTCTCACTAACACCTGGGGACAATTCAGTGGGAGGAAACCTATCCATTATTTTAGCAATCGATTAATCAAACAGGAGATTCTCTATGTAACACAAGCCTCAATAAATAAGCTGTTTGAACTTTAAAAGACACTTTACAGCATTTTAACAACACAAATGCTTCATGTGATGCATCTGCAAACAGCACATTGTATCAGACATACTGTATCTACAACTCCAACAATGGCTTACCTGGTGTCATGTTTTGGCCAGGTTTCCTGAATACCCTCCTGTGTTTTACATTCTGTGTGCTGTATGGGGTGTATCAAAAAAAAAGGTTGGGGTGGAAACATTGTTCCGTGCAGCTCCTGAGCGCTGCAGTTTGTAGATAAACAAAGCTTTTTTTTCCTAATTGAATCACTCAATTTAATTGATGAATCATTTCAGCCCTGAACCATAGTGCATAACGTACATTTATTTA
>JAUBOC010000048.1:5499080-5512079 GCA_032275365.1 Anablepsoides cearensis
AGAACATGTAAACTCCTCACAGAAATGGTGTGTGCCAGTAGCACTGGGAAGTGGAAATTTATTTGCTCCCATTCGTAAATTTAAACTGGAATGCCCCCTCCAGTGGTAAATCCCATAGTGGTAGCAGCTTCGACTACCCCCAGTTTCGATTTCAAGATGGCGGCTACTCGCAACTTTAGAAAGTTATCTCCGTAACTTTTATTGTTAGTGGAAGCAATACAATCACCTGTCGGCTAACTGGAATGCAGTTTCATATTGTTTGTTGGGAAATTACATCACTACCGCTTCCCAATTCTGGAATACTATGTAAATGGAACGCAGCAATAGCTCCTGGTGCAAGAAATGATCCTGCAATGTTTTTAACAACAAACAGTTCCAGCTGCTCTGCTGCCCTTTTATTGTTGTTTGTAAGTTTGTTGCATCAAATGAAAGTTTAGTTAACCTTAGCTGTCACAACTAGACTCTATTTATGGAACATTTTTGGCAGTTATAAACTACTAAATGCTGTAATTACATAATACATATTTTATATGTATGTGTGTGTTTGTGTGTTTTTTGCAATTTATTCTGCTGCCACTGGAAATTAGCCTGAATAATTGTTGTAGAAAGTGTGTGGAGCTTGTCCAAGTGTAGCAAACAAATTAAGGATTAAAATTAATGTTCTAAAATCTGCCCACAAATTTTATGCCATTACTGTCTTGTATAACTAGCCCGTTGTACAAAGCAGTGATGTATTTGTAATTTTAGAAGGCCATTTTGTTATAAACCTGAGGAGACTCTAGCAGGGTTAATGATGTGTTGAGAAGCAAACATTTTTTATGTACAAATTTCTGCTATAAGTCTTAGATTAACAAAACAGTGAGCGTTATTAAGTGTGTAATCAAGGCGCACAGCTTGGGACAGAAAGAACCTATGACTTCCTGTACATGATGCATAGTTTTACCTGGTGCTGCAGAAATCTGAACGCTGTGGGAAGAAAAATGCAATGCAGCACTTTGATCCTTATTTAGGTGTGTCGCAGCCACATTGGTGACACAAATTGCTGTAGCAGTGCCGCACATAAATAAAACACAAAGTTGCTGGGCCGCATTTCGGTTTATACGATTGTAATTTAACTCAATATTCACACAGAGGACACGGTAACAAGCATTAAATCCTCTCCACCTGCCGGTGGCGCGTGTCCAACAGGCTGTCGGTATGGCGGCGGCAGACCTGACGACTAATGCCTCATGGTTTTTCTTCCTGCTGGGACTACTCCCATTGAGGCTTATTGTTTTATTCTGTCACTTATTCGCTTCATGGCTGCCTTAATCTAATGCAATTTAAGCCACTTACATTTTTCATACAGTGCACATTAGCGAGTTAGTACTGCCCGAGTGGGCCAGGTTAAGGACCTTCCTGAAGGGCACTGTCACTGCTACGCACTCACTCCTCTTGTGACTTATCCAGTGTGTTTCACCGTTTATTTTTTTTTCACCCTTGTGTAGAGTGGATGCGAGGGTTACTTCATGCTGGGGCTCCTCGATAGGTGGCTCAAAATCCATTTGCAGGCTTGAATGACCTGGGTCTGCTCCAAAACATTGCCTTTTGTTTTCATGACTTCTTTTTTTTTCCTTGTATTGACTGGACAGTAAAATACACTGCATGAGAGGACCGAGAGTGCAGCAGGATGGGAAATAAAGACATCCTCGCTGTCTATTAAAGGGCAGAGTTGTGGTTTAGCATTAACGTCACACAAGCAGCAGCTGGCAGATTGTAATGAGAAGTTAAATTGTATATGTGTGTGCCCTTGTTTGTGAGTTTTTACGAGTGGTTCAAGTCTTTATGTACATGTTCAGCCTCCCATTTGACAGTTGATACTCTGATTTAATTTGTTGTACGGCAGTCCAAGGCCAGATAATACTTTACACTCCCTTGTGAAAATTACATGATAATTATGCTGAATTTATAAGGAGGCTTTATGTTTGGAAATAATAAACCTGCTGGGTAAACAGTGGCAAGACATGGAGTACAAACCAAATGTTAACGGGACCTTTAGATATTAAAATTATAAAGAGTTAATTGACCTTGGTACCACATTGTTGTTGTTTTTTGTGTACTTTTTTGTTACATTTTCTTATTGCTGCCCCCATCCTCCATCCCTATGGTCTATCATGCCCGTGTGGAGTTTGTCAGAGATGGAGGAGCGTATTCTGGCAATAGAAACTCACATCGATCCACTCACCCGCACTCCACACCCAAACCTGCTGACTCCCAGCAGAAAATAAAGAGAGACAAAAAAAAAAAGTCAATCCTCAGCCATTTCTGTCCCTCTCCTCCCCTTCGTTATCACAACCATCAACAACACAGGTCACTTGTACAATCTTTGGTCCCTCGTCCTTCTGTGCAATAATAACTGCCTTTTTCCGTCCTACCCATTTTTCCCCCCTCAACAAGTCAGATGTTTCCTTTGTTTTTGTTCTCCTGTTAAGCATTTTTTTTACATCTACTACATATCCATTATTCTCATTCTCCTCTCCGTTTTCTCATATTTTTACCTCCCACCCATTCATCTTTCACACATGCATTCATTTTGTTCTGCTTCTTTTTTTGCACACTTCTGGCTCTGTGAACACAAACACACTCACACGTACACCTTTATCTCGATCCCTGCTGTTTGTAGCACAGATTGGATGCTCAGTCATCAGGGATTAGCCATGGACTTGATCAGAGTCACAGTCGTTGCGAGTGTTCATTCTGTTGTGCACAGGTTTACAACAGACACTTAACGGCGCACACGCTGAAGCGTTGAGTACTGATGTCTGTTTTTTTAGGGCAGGACTGGGTGATCGTCGTATGGTCATCCTGAAAAATCTCGTCCCTGGTTGGAGACATGAAAGCCCTGCACTCTACCCATCACTTCTGCTCCGCCAGATAAAACATTTCAGCGTGCCAAGTGTGATTTACCCATTGACTCAAGATCCCATCATCTCTCATTACCTGGTGCCCTCTAGGTGTCACATTATTCTAGTCAGTTGGTGCAAGCTCCAAAAATACTGAAGTTCATAAATAAAAGAAGGAAGCTCACCACCGAAGAACACCTATTACATAAAAAACTGACACAGTAATCTTTTTTTTTCTTTTTTCTAAGGGTAGCGCCTGCTCATGGCTGCAGGACCCATGGCACGCATTTGTTTGTGTTTTTTTTTTTTTTTTTTTTGTCTCTCTCTTGATTGGGTTGTTCCAAACTGTAATTTCCCTTTGGGATCAATAAAGTATTTTTGAAATGAATTGAATCAAAGAAAAATATTTAAAAACAAACAGGAATTTTAAAGTATTTTAAATGTATTTATGAAGGGATTTTTACGGAGTCCGTCCAGTGATTTTGGATTTTTTTTTTAATGCGTGGCCTTAAGATTAATGACACATGGCTACGAGATAATTTTGAACAGCCGTGACTCTTGAGAGATAGACATTGTAGGAGTCATATAATATATTAATGTGTGGTTTTTGTTCAAAGGTGCCCTACACTTATTTAAATATAAAAAAGAAAGATATTTGGACAAAGACAAATCTAGTGGTCACCAGTGTCTTATAGCTATGTGTAATTGACTAAAGTAGGCCATTCATTCCTAAAAAAGTAAAATGTTATTATTTCAAACTTGTTCTGCAGGGAAATGACCACAATAATTATCTCATGGCCACACATTATTTACAGTATCTTGTGATAAATAACGCATGACCACAAGATTTTTTTTTTAATCCTATGTCACTGGATTCAGATAATTATCTTTCATTTAAACTTGATGTGACATTGAAATAAACATTAATCCACTAAGTGATCTACAAGATGTTTCCTTTTAATGACAGATGTAAGCAGAAGTGACTCTGTGCTGTGAAATTGTAAGTAAATATTCGGTAACACTTTATAATAACACCTTATTTAGCCCTAATTAATCATTAATAAATGATTATTTAACCTTGAAAACATCATTCATTAAGGATAATTCAGACTTAATAAGCTATGAATTAACACATTTATTAATGCTATACCAATAAAGCCTAATTACTTAAAAAAACATACTCATTGTTTATTAATGCTTAATAAGTCATGAGTTAACTATTCTATATACTGTATGTATGTATGTATGTATGTAAATTCTCATGTAAACATTCTTTCACACCACGTGTTAAACATGTATTATTGGTTAGATAATGTTTGAACTGACTATCTACTAATCCTGCTGTGCATCAGTAATTAATGCAGATATTAGTAGTTAGTTCAGTCTTTTTGTGAACCATTCTAAAGTGAAGACTAGTTATATTTACTTAAGTATTAATCACCAGTTAGTTACCAGCTTGTACTGTTCTGTCCTCTGATATAAAGACTGTATTTTCACTTACAATTATTATCTTGACTCATCCAATCACTATATAAGGGGCTGTAGTGCAGATAGTTTTAACTCATGGTTCTGACTTTATTATTATAAAATGTTACCAAATCTTCAAAATAATATTTTTAACTTCACCTTTTTTACTGAACTAAAGCTTGAAGTGCTTTAAGTATTCCTTTAATTTATCCAATTAGTAATTTGATGTGTTGCATTTTTACTAAATTATTCACCTCTTTCCAAATCAGGATTTTCAAGGTTAAACACCTGCTTGTGAGTGTTTGAACATGAATATTAGGGCCTTATGATTTGACACACTGTCCAATAAGCAAGGCGGGAGCACATTACACATTCCGACTTCCATCACATCAGCCTAATTTATAGAGCATTTTCATCAAAGCCCGTACCGAGCTAAAAGATCAATGGATGTCATGTCTCTTGATGTAGACTGATACTGGTCGGCAGGAGAAACATATTCAGCTCGCATCTGTTTACAGTTTGATATGCAGCCATTCTGTTTCAAGCCAGAAGGCTACGAGATTTCCCTGTTTTGGCTATAATAAGACAGATCTTATCCATTCCTTGACTTGGTTGATGTCAGCACATCATTAGAATAAATGAATGTCTTTGCTTCATGCATACAAGAGGAGGTGTCTAACTTTAAAAACCTGCAAACACTGTTTTTTTTTTGTTTTTTTTTTGTTTTTTTTGTGTCGGAGCAAATGCGTTTGAGCTATTTAGGCATGAAAAAAACAGTTCCCGTTTACTCTAACAAATGACTGTCCGTGTTCCTGGTTTGGCTTTCAAACGAGGGTTTAATTAGTTAATTGGCTTGTTACACCAAATGCTCCCAGGGCAGCCGGTGTGGGCTGGCTGTCACTCACAGCAGTAATAGCGAGTAATGGAAGCAGTTTGGACCAATGAGAGACAAGGAGGGAAGGAACTTGAGGAAGTGTGGTGAGTAAAATGTACCGGCCACTTGTTGATTTAATAAATCGTAGCAAGTCAGAGGCTCAACCCCTCTAGAGTGGGACGGTCAGATTCTTTCCTCTCTGCCCTCGGTTTCATAGCAGAACATGGGGGTGAGGGGTGACTTTCAATTAGCAGAATGAGCCTAATTAATCAGCAAAGAGGTGATCTGTAATGGGGACCAGCGACATCGCCTGCTTAACACTGTGACGAGGTGAGAGGTTTTGCTGTTTGGTTCACCGTGTCGTGGTGACCTTCATTTCTACAGCTGGTGGACAACAGAGTTCGCACGTGATTAGTTCGAATCACAATCCTCCTCATTAAGGAGCAATATGGCTGATGGGTTTTTTTCTGTGCCGTACATCTTGCAAGTGACCTGTGCATGATGTTGTCAGTTTAGAGATTGACTCCTGTGCCTTGAATCTAAATTAAGTCTTTGTTTTTATTAGAATTATCAAAAAGTATATAACATAAACTCGTCTCTTTGTGCTTATAAAGAGTATTTAACGAGACAAGGTTTGTTTCCCTGCTGTCAGAGCAGAAACCTGTAAATGTTTTAGTGGACACTGGAAAGGATTCAAGGAAGCTCTCCAAACCATATAAATCACAATTATATAATAATTAGATACATATGTAAAAATCAAAGCTTGTATCTTTATGTAGAGAGCTGTTCAGTTCAAGTGAAAAGTTTTTTTTTCTTGAAAACAAGTGAGACTTTTTAATACGTTGCTTATCTCATTTATTTCTTTTTTTTCAGTAATCTTCTTGAAATACAGCTTGCTTAAAGTCAAAATAATCAAATTTTTATATACCAGAACACAATTTCTAGGTTAATTTTCACTATATTTTGAGTTTATTTAATTTATAAACTTTGCCTAAAGCAGAGAGGTGAAGTATCTGGGAGTTGTATTAAAAATGGAATAATACAATTTGTGAATATATAAAAACTATATTTTTTAGGACTGAAGCAACATATTTGTTACTCTTTTTGCAAAAAATCTAAACTGTATGAAAATAAAAAAATGTTTTCACTTTATTCTAATCTTTATTTTAATCCAATATAACCAAAGGAAAACAATCTAAGTATTATTAAAAAAGCTTACACATGCAGTTTTTAGAAATGTCATTTATTTATTTTTATTTTACCCATGTTAGTTTGTTTTAGATGTAAGAATATATCAAATATGTAGTTAAAACTCACTGGACCAAGTGTTTGTTTGTTGGGAACTGAGCTATTAGCCTCTCATGTAGCATCATTCTGTCTTTGGGTGATGCAATAGATCTCAGTGGTACAATTTTGAACTCAGGGGAACTTAATACTGCCTCCAGTACCCTGTGTTGTAACAGCTTCATTAGCCTGCCTCATCATTCTGCAAGTTTACATATTTGCACACTGTGGAAATGTGTTCAAATGCACATGAGAGCATGTAATTATATGCAAATGTAAATGTATGTAGAGAGCTTGTTTGGTGTGTGTGTGTAAGTGTGTTTGCACTGTTTATATGTATGAGGTGTGGGTTCGACTTACTGGGAATAGTGTGGGTGTTGATAGTGCATTCATATTGGCAGTGGACTCTGGCAGGTCTCCCTCTTAAGGCTAAAATGTTTGCACTTGACTAAAAGCAGAACACCCACATGCACACAGGCTTTTCATAACTCGCTTGCTGTTACACAATTTGAATGCTGATGCTAGCAACTCTGTGGGATCTCTCTTTCACTTTCTGTTTCTGCTTTCTCCTTTTCAGCAATAACAACGCCGCGGATCGTTTCAGAAGCAAAGTTCCACACATGATGCTACAAGGGCGCAAATTATTGTCAGATCCATTGGCTTTCTATTCATCACCGTAGCATTGTGTTTTGTTTAATTGACTGTGAACCTGCTGGTGTGCATCCAGCTTGTGTTCAGCAGACGCCAGGCCTCACAAATGAGTCTGCGGGGAAATAAGAAGCGGTAGTGAATTAGCTAATTCGCATGCACGTCGAGTGGCACATTTAGAGTGATGGTGCAATGATGGACATGAAAGACAGCGGGAAAAGAACAATACAAAACATTCGCAACTATGAGACGGTCTAATAGCTGCGTTAGTTTTCCTTCACTGTTACCAGCAGCACTGAAGGGAGGTTTCTGCACCTCTTGTGCTGAGATTACTAATTAGTGGGGCACATGCATATGAATATGTTTTTAATTATTATTATTTTGCTGTTTTTAAAATCACTCACGCTAAAATGACTGAATGCATTCAAAACAGACAATAATTTACTGAGAAAACATCAAATCTTATGAGTCAGTTCAGATATTTTGATTTCTCCGATTTGACTGTAGCCTCTAGAAAAATATGTCTTTGCAAATCTTTGAAAAGACAAGCTGTGACAAGTTGGGGGCAAATAGGAGGTCACAGATCACTGAGTGTAATAGTCCCCTCAGAGGGAGGGCACCAAGGGCAACGTTGGGGTCTGCTTAAGCTGGTCAATATGAGCAAAGATTTGTGTTTACGGGTGTGTCTAAGTGTGTTAGGGAAACACACAATAAAAGGGGGAGACAGAGGCACAAAGCGAATTACATTTTTTTTCTCTCCAACCTTCCTTCTATTTTTGATCTCGACTCATCAAGCGTCTGATCACTTTAGCATCACTTTGTCGCTCAACACAGCTGCAGGGCAGCGTTTCGTTAGCTGCTATTTTCAGCTCCAGCTTTTATTGTCTTCCTTAAATTATACTTAGTTATGAGTTATGAGCCTGACTTGAAGAGTTCTGTCAGGGTCTCTGTCTCTTTTGACCCCTTGCCCAGAAGGTGGTTTAGGGAGTTCAATCATGCGTTGGCTCAAGCTTCCTGGCTGTCGCTCATATTGACAAAGATTTTTATTTATTTTTTTCCCCGTGCCATGTTCTCACAGTGAGTGGCGTGCCACCATGCATTTTTATGCTTCCACAAAATGAAAATAACAGCTGATATTCTGTTCTGAATGACATTAAAACCTCACAACTGTGACTTGACGCGGCACGCTGGATGTGCTGAGGGCCAGCTCAAGACCTTTTAATGACAGGGAGGGACACAGCATGTCCCTTCAGGAGGGATGTTTCTCTACAAGCTCTATAAGTTGCCTGGATTGTTCACATAATTAGCAAATGAAGTGGTTTCTGTGTATAAGTCCATCGTACAGTATTTGCCTTCTAGCAGCCTGATACTGACAGACATGCATTTAATAACTATAATTAGCAATATCCCTTTTTCTATGGTTTTGACAAGAGTTCATCTGCATACAAAAATGACTGTTGTGTCAAGATTTATGTCCAACTAATCCATTTCTTTGCTGTATAGGAACTCCCCGTGATTCCCATTATTTATATTTCATCCATGAATTTTCCTACTAATTGACTAATTATGCAGAATTAGTCTAATCTAATAGTTACCAGTTTGCAGTATAAATATTTTTTCTTATGATGACTAACTTTTTGAAACAAGTCTGCACTCTAAATGTTTTTTATGAAAAAAGGCCTGCTTTTTAAACATAACTTCCACTTTGCAACAAATGATATCATTGAAAGAGGAGACATGACCTCACCTATCGGGTGACAGTTTTATAACAAGGAAGTTCTGAAATCTCAGATGTAGAAATATTGCTTGTCTGATTGTGTTTTATGAGTGTGTGGTGTGTTAATAATTCCCCAACTTGCTGCTCTTATAACTTAATCACAATATAAAAGTAAACCAACTGGTTATAAAACTATTCTAAACATTTCAAGCATAAATATGTATATGTGAAATGCATTTAAATCAGTACATTCTTTAATCTTAAGGTTTATCATTTAGGATATTCTGTTTTTTCTCTCATTATTTGTAAAAATAAAGTTGACAAAGTGCCTTAACCTAAACTAATAGTGAATAAGAAATGCATTATTCCTCTATACTGAAAATGTGGGCTTGTTTTCTTGTTTGGACAAAAAAAGATTTGCTTTCTGCAGAACCACCATGCGAGGTCCTGGCCTTCCAGTGAACGTAATCTTTGGTCGAGTGTGTTGCACAAGGACACTCTGACATTATAAAGAGTTGGAAATGCAGCTGCCACATGCTCAACTAACTCAACATAAACTTTGAAAAATGTAAATGTAGTACAGTTAATGTCAACACGCATAAATATACCATTATAATTTTCCCATAAAAGAGAACATAATGATAAAATGTAATGAGATTTACGTATTGCACCAAGAAATGTCTGCTTATTTGGAATACACTTATGGAGTTTAAGTAAAAAGCAGCCATCAGTGTTTTAATGTAAAGAAACATGCAGTGTGTGAACCTACAATACATTTATTACTGTTTGGCTACTTAACAGGTTTTAATCTGAATAAAAAGAAGTTCTAGATAATCTAATATGGTTCAAATATCTTGCAGATGATTTATTTAAAATACACACATTATTCATATGTCTTCTATAATTTGTGCATATTTTAAGTTTATTAACCTCTATATGTTTATTGAAGTAAAATTTTGTGTATTACACAGCTCAGAGATCTATTTCCCTCACTTCAATGAACATAAACCATTTTAAATCAAAGCTAAACAGTGAACCCACTGTGAGCCTGCTTTAACTTACTTTCTTTCAAAGCAGCTTCGATGTTTGGCAACACTTTTACAACGGAAATGACTAAATAATTGTTAACACAAGGTCTATTTAAAAAATGTGATATCACTGTTGTAAATCTGTCTGTGGTTTGTGAAAAAGTAAAAACAATAATTATTATACTTTGGATTTTCACACTATGACAAAATATTTCAACTAACGATTCACACCTACGAGGAAGAGGAAACTAAACATCCACCAGGATACTTTTATTACGAAATTAGCATCCCACTTCAGTGCCCATTTCATCTGAGATGCTAAACTAGACAGCAAGTCATTAAATTTCATTTGTTTATACAGCTGGATAGTTTTCTTCTGAGGACAATCCCAGTACTTTTTCCACAGAGCTATTCACCACCTGGCATCAAAGTCTTCTTTAATATCCACGCCTCCTGCATCAGCCCAAGCTGTGCCAAAAACTCATTAGAACTTCCACCGAGCAGAAATGAGTGTCTCGGGATGGAGAGAATGGGTAGTAAGCGATACGACAGACTTTTAAAGATTCGAGTGAGCAGAAAACACATATATGCAGAGGTGAAATTTTTTAGCACATGTGAAATTGCATCCCTTGCTCTGGATTTAAGAAGCAATTCACAGGGGAGACTGTTAGCATGGTGAGAGAGGCTTAGTGGACTGATCATCCAGGAAACCAGCGGTTACAGAGGCAAGGCGCCAGCATCGTGAAACATCAATTTTTTGGGGCCTAAAATAACCCATAAAACCTCCTTACACATCTTTTAAATCAACAGTGCAGTTCATCAGTATTGCCTGTCTAGTAGTGCATGTGTAATAAGTCAGCTCTGGTCTGCAAAGCAAGAGTATTAACACGCTTGAAGGCACTAATTAAAGGATCACTGCAAATCATCTCTGCGGCTGCTTAGCGGTCAAACCCTGTCTTACGTTTTGACCTTTGCCTTTGCCAGTCAGCTCCACTTGCTACACCCGTCTGCAAGACCAGTCCACTGGAATCAGGCTCACGAGTTATTAGACCATCCAGATGGTTCTGGTGGCTGGGGGAACAGGCTTAAACAAGGCTGGCTCAGTGTTGGCTTCAATTCTGTGTGTGGCAAGATGTCTGAAGCCATTTTGTCGCTATGGGAGCCGTCTCAAGCTCATGGTTGCAAGCTGATATGGAGTAGGGGGGGGGAAGAAGAGAGAATTCCATGCGTTTTCCTTGAAGTTATTTCACAGGCACTTATAATCTCTTTAGAGGAAGGAAGAAGAAAGCTGCTTCTGCTTCTCTTGTTTCTCCCTCTTCCTCATCAGAGGCACTCTAGAAAGGAAGCAAACTGGAACAAAGAGACAATTGGGACTAGCACAAAATTATTCTGATTTAATCAGGCTGGTTTGCCTGTCTTTCACCAAGTGTGTTTACTCCTCGCCTCTAAAACATGCGGGAGCTCAGGCAGTGACAACAGCATCTTGTTCATCTACTCTAACGAAGAAATGAGATAACGTCTCTCTTCTTGAGGGTTAGCAACTTCAGGTACTGTTTAATTATCATCTCATTAGGAAATGTCTGGAAGACTTAAGAACTAAATTGAAACAGGCAGCATGGGTTATTATTCAAATATCCAGTCGAATTAGATCATTAAAGCCAGGAGTGGAGAGGAAATGAGCAAGCCATTTGGATTCTCAGGAGAAAGTTGGACCACACCTGGCTACGACTAACCTCCTCCTCTGAGATTCTCTATCCCACGGTGCCTCAACATGCTCCCACAGCTGCGGGCCCAGTAGGAGACCCCGGCACTAGAATACCAATTTAGAGCCAAGTTGGATGATTGATTCATGGAAATAAGACTGGCTTAACATATGAAACAGATCATTTCCTGCCAGATCTGATCTAATTATTAAATCCTGCAAGAGAGAAACTAGGCTTTAGAGGGCTGGGTAATCATTCCAACAGTACATCGATGTAAATATTTGTTGGATAACAGCAAGAAAGATGCAAAAAGGGTAAAATATAAGACATGAGATTCATAAACAGTTGTGCTAATGGGGTGGTAAAAGTAAACACAGTTTTTTTTTACTGAATGTAACACACTTTGCACAAAGATGAGCAGCTATATGTGCATCATTTACCCCAGAGGTGTGCAGTAACAAAGTAAATTTACTTGAATACTCTACATAATTTGTTCTTTATTCCAGTAGCATTTTTTTTAACAATAAAATCAAACATGTACTCCACTACATTTCTTTAATTGCTAGTTATTTTTTGGTTGTGTTTGTGTAGTTTGCATCAACTTTGTTCACTACACCTCTATACAGTAGGTGGTGAAAAGCAGCTTTAAACTGGTTGCAAGGAGAAGAAAAATAATCATGTTGGTCCAAGTGTTGCCTCATAGGTACACTAGGTACAGATATTGTCACAGTGGGTTTTTTTTGGATTCTGTTTTGTGTGGCTTCTGCTTGAGTTTCCTGTCTGTCCTGTCTCAGGTGTGTTCAGTTGCTGTGATTGTCGTTGCCCCAGTCTTACCAGGTGTTTCCTCTCCCCTCGTTAGTCCTTCATGTATTTAAGTCCTGGTCTGTGTCTGTGTTGTTGTGGGTGCATTAGCAGCTGTCGTTGGGTTCATTGTTTTTGTGTCACCTGGTGCTTTATGTGAGTAGTCCTGTATTTTTTTTATTTGCCAATTTTTGGATGTTAATCAGTTTTGCCAAGTCCTGCCAGCGTGCGCTGAAGAACCTGTGTTAATAAACTTTGTTTACTTTTTGGAGCTCCGTGTCCCCCCCCCTCATGAGTCGCACACCCCCGAGTTCCCCTTATCACAGATATACTGTACCAGCACTATTGCTGGTCTTTCTTTGGATCCAGATTTTAACACAGACTCGTCTCATTTAAGACCTAAGAGCATTTTAGACTTTTAGTGTCTTTGTTTTATTAATGCATTTCTACCACATAAACTTTGTTAAATTGTTTTATACAAAAGAGTTTATTGTAACAAATAACTTATTTGTAAAAAAAACAAAGCAGGCAGCACTGTGAGGATCATGTTTTTTGATTTCTCCAGTGCTTTTAACACCATTCAGCCTGAGTTGCT
>JAUBOC010000048.1:5520783-5537045 GCA_032275365.1 Anablepsoides cearensis
CACACACACACACACACACACACACACACACACACACACACACACACACACACACACACACACACACACACACCGCAAACTGCCACAGAGTGCAGAGATCAGCTCAGCCAGGATGCCTGCCAGCCAATTACGACGCCACATCACCAACACCACTGTTGCCACCCCCACCTGTGTGCCTCCATGCATCAGTCTATTCCTGTCCACTTCCCTCTTCTATTACACGCTGCACTCTGAAGACTTTCATTTTATCACTTTTAATTACAGACTGTGCCAAAGGTCTCTCTCCTACAGTTGATTGTCTTACACCTCCACCCACTCCATCAATCATCCAATAGAAGTTTACCCTACTCCAACTTGTTCTCAATTATCACCAGTTTTTTTGCTTTTTTTTCCTTTTGCCCAATTGTTTCTTGACATGTTTCATCTTTTTCCTTTGTACGCAAGCTTAGCTAAGCCAAGTCCCTGCTGAGCTAACTCCCGGTTCTCTAGATGTTCCCTACTCAGACCTAATTAAAAGCTGTCTGATATGAACCCCCGTTTTGTACATCTCTTAAGTCCTCTTCTTTGAGTGTGTAGCAGCCATGTAGTTTGTTCTCATTAAATATGTATCAGTTACGTAATAGATGCCTTAAAAAATATTTCAGTAAAGTTTTGCTATTTACGCTTACATCATCTTGAGTTGTACAACAGTGAAATATTAATATTTAAAAAATAGCTTAAGTTTTTTCTTTTTTTTTTCCTACCAAGTCTTTTTTATGTGTTGGTTTAAAAGCCTGAAAGTTAAGTAATCCAGGGTAAAGGGCAGCCCTGCAGTCACTTAGTGGGAGTTTGTCCAGTTTTGTTTGATTTTTGTGGACACAATTAATTTGTTAAAGACGTGATTGGTTGGATTGACTATTTTGAAGAAACCATAATGAGTGTGGATGAACGCTGGGCAGTTCTGTGGACAGTTAGCTTGGTCAAAATGTCCGTAAAGCACCTGTAACTTTACACATAAATAGTAATTTTAGTCACTCGAGACAGGTAGGTGCAAGTCACACCAAATTTGAACTCAGTAAATTATATTTGCAAACTTAGAATAATTTTGTTATTACCATTACTTCATCTTTTAACTTGTCCCACAAGACTAAAACTAATCAACACCAAAAGATCCTATAACTAGTCTTTAATTCAGTTTCAATATGCCATTATATAAGGGATATTTTGTATGGGGCCTCCACTGCTTCTCTAAATATCCAACCAAAGCTGTTGTTTCTTAGGCTTTCAGCATTCTGTCCTTCACCTTGTTTATTGCCTAATTTGTTTGGTATAATGTAGTAGGATCTGACATGTTACTCTGTTAACAGAGTCACAAGGTCAGTGGGCAACACCTTTCTTGAGCTAGCCTGCTGAAATACATGTTTCTCCACTGAAAGGTTTATTAAAACATGAAGACATTGTTTTGAGGTTAAATACTGTTTCCTCTAATACGGGTTGTTGAAATTTGAGTAAGCCTTGAGCAGAAGAGGCAGAATTCACACTCTTGTACGAAAACATAGTGTAGATTTCAATCATAACTCTACAAAAAAAAATACAGAGGCTTTTTCTTAGAGTGCTGTGTTTCTACTTATTATAAAGCTGTCAGAAGAGCAAGCTGGAAACTCTCAGACCCTGTTGTTGAGCGAATAGTCAGAAAGAGCTATGTTGAACAAGGTTTAGCCTTTCTGTACTAGTGTCAGGTTGTGTTAACAGCAGCACACCTATTTGTCCCATTCATCTGTAGTGTTTTTGACCTCTTATCCTCCATCTAAGCTGCCAGCAGCCTCCCTCTGACTCTTCACCTCAATTTGCTGCTTCACATCCAAAGACCCAGGCTTCAAAGTTCTTGTGACTGGTGTGCCTGCCGCTAACCCTGTTTCAGAGGGTCCCTTTGAAGTAAAAGTTCAGTCTGGAACATTTTACGAACAACTTATTTTCAAGCCGTTTCCTTGATTTTCTATTGATTTCAATCTGCCTTGGTTGAGTGGAAAAGTAGAAGAAAAAACAGGAAGGAGGATGGTGGATCGATGTTAGTTTGACGTCTCTTTGGTGTAAATTTGAACGCTTTAATGATGAAAGTCTTTTACCTTTTCTGGTTCCGGCTGCCTGAGATAAAAAAAAAAAACATCCACAACTATTAGATTTTTTTTCTTTTAGTTCTGAAAGCTACAGCAACATTCAAATTTCCGTGCAACATTCAGCAATCTTATTTCCTATGAAACTGGAGGTAGTGTGACAGCAAGATGCTGGTTGTTATTGGAAATCATTGAAGGATATTAATTTATAAGCTCAAGGCCAACTTCGGAGGTGATTAAGCTACATATCTGTGTCCAAAGTACCAGGATATACTGCACAGCATCCTTAATCTAACCCTGCAGCCATTTATTTTCTTTTATGTGAGCCTAAGCTGGTTGTCACCTTCCTGATATTAAACAGGAACAAAAGAGCTATCTGTGTTATAGCCATACACTCAGATGTAGACCATTGCGATACTAATGAGAATCACAGATGCTTTCCCCTCAAAAATACAATCAAATTGACTTTCTGCTTATGCCCAAGTAATCAGGAAAACCAGTAATTAATTAAGGCAGGTTAGTGGACCTCAAAACCTTAATTTACAAATAACACAGCTGCCTGATGCGGTCTCCTCTGTGTTCTCTGTAGCTTACTCCTAGAGCGACTCCACACAACATTCCCTCACCAGTCATCCACCATGGCTTTGGCCAAGCGTGCAAATGGCAAATGGACAGTGGGCGCCCCAGCGGCCCCTTCAGCTCATGTCTTATTCATGAGCAGGGGTCGGTGCGATGCCCCTCGTCACACACCATGTCAGAAACACACTCTGCCCTGTGCACAGAAAACCTCTTACCACTCTTTTTTCTTCAGACCTCTTTGTAACCACTAAAACTGCTGTGACATTTTCACTTTATGTGTTGCTTCGCTGTTATTCTGCCTAGTAAGGAAGTGATAATAGTAAGAGTCAGCTGCATCGGCAGAAAACACTCAGCTGGAATGTAAGTGCCCAGCTCACTGCTAGTCATCGCTGCTTTGTGAGTGGCTGTGTGAATGTGATCATATAATTACTGGGGGGTGTTTTCATTTATTGTACACATCAGTGAGAAGAATGCGATGCTGCCGTCGGGCTTCAGGCGAGGATGCATGAGACATGCCCGACCCAACGAGCGTCTTAGAAAGTGCAGAAAGTAGAGCTAAGCAACAGAGGTTAGATGATTACATGCCTTTGTGGTTTCATGAAGATGGGTCCAACGTCCCGGTCAACTGTGACATCAGCAGTCTGACATTCAGGATGAAATGTATACTGTGCAGCTCCGGCAGTACTAAGCCAGTGAAGTCAATAAAGTAATAAAGTCGTATTGAGCACAGGGCTTTGTTTAAAGGTCGGGTCATTTTTGGTGGCCAAGCGAAGGTGTTGGTTGTTCAGGAGGTGGTGACATTATCAACAATAATATGTGGGCTCCAGAAAGGCCTATTGCATTAATTATATTCATTCTTTGAGCATAAATACATTTAAAACGACTTATCTCTTTGTGACCTGGAGTTAAAGTAACATTATTGGTTATATTTCCCCTTGAGAACTTTATCCCTTGGAGCATTAGAGACATATCCTCAGATGAATGGAGGCAAACCACATTGGAGAATTTCACCTTTATACGGAGGTGGCTTCATCTTTATTTTCCTGGAGCTGGCAGTGTCATTGGGAATCAACTGATCGATTAAATTTTAACCAGACGCTAGTGATGGGCTCTCTGCAGGCTTTAAACATCTAATCTATCACAGCCATGGCACTCCCCTTTTTGCCTTCTATTCAGCTCTATCTATCAGTTTCCCCTAAGTGGTTTTGGTAAGGGAAAATTATCTCTTGATTAAAATTTAATTAAAAACCAGTAAAATAAATAAATAAAAACCCTCTTTTCTCAGTGCCCTTAATGGTAACTTTTCCCTCCACAGGTCGGAAACTTCACACCACGCTGACGACGAAAACACTCAACTCTCTCTGGGACACTGTTTTTTTTTTTTTTTCTCAGCTTCTTTTATTACGTCTATAGATCAAGACTATTAAAGTCAAAACAGGGGGGGGGGGGTGTCATAAATGTGCCTTTCTCTTATGCAACAGCATTCTGCATAAGAGCTTTACCGTTTACAATACTTCCCGGCCCACCTCAGATTCAAAGTTAAGTCCATGGAAGCCAAAAATCAGCCCAAATCTACTTATCTCATTGATTCATCCAGCGCTGACCCTTCTTGTGCTTACTTGGTCTAGCCTGGAGATAATATCTCGTGGCCTGGGCCAACGCTGTCCCTCTTGGTCTGAGTAACACACCGTGGAAAGGGTCAGGAGGATGCATAGCAACACTGAGGTGGTAGCAAGGATTTCATCCTCTCAATTAGACTTCTCCCGAGTCTCCTGAGCCACTGGGGGTTCAGAATTTAATTAAGTAATTGAATAGATCATTCCCATTTGGCTGGCTCTTCCCACACTGGCTCCCCCTGTGGAAGCTGGTGGGAGTAGTGTGTCTGTGTGCACAGTGTCTTTTTTTTTGTTTGTTTTGTTTGCTCCGTTCACTTTAACCACCAAGGTGGCAAATAATAGGTGCTGTTTTTTTTTCTCAAGTGATGTCACACTTGATTGTGTTTATGTGTATCAGTATTGCTTTGTGTGTTCATGTGTGCTTTTTGTCTGTGGTCATCCTCCAGCTGATGCTCCTTAATGGCCCGTGCTGTTCCTGGGAGCAGGGTTGTCACAGCGTCGTGACTAACAGCCTGGGCAGATTGGCTACTGCCAAAAGCCTAGTCCCAACCAAACCCCTGTGCACACCACACTCCAGCACACACGCACACTCAATCCTGCGTCCAAAATAAAAAAGAAGAAGAAAAAAAACACTTTTACAAATAAACATCACTATGTCTCCTGCTGCTCAGATTCCTCTAAATGTGTTTACGTTGCTATGGATGGCTGCCTGAAGTCATCATTATGAATTGATGTGTCTGCAGGGTAGAAATGTGTGTGTGTAAAATATGTGTCTACTGACTGCCCCTATATGGCATCTATATGAGCAGATGAGATTGATTGGGCAGCTGTAACAGACTGCAGCTCAAAGGACATTTTATGTTTATAGGCTAGGATAACACCAAAGCTTTATTAACCTGCTGGGGGCCCTAGGGCAAAAACAATCCCCAGTATGAACTCCCGTTTTTGCTTTTAAGTAGCCACCGCACAGCAGGCCAAATAAACAGAATAAAGATGCTAAATTATATTTAACCTGGACCCTCAAACACTAAGTTATTTATAATTTATAATTATAGAATACATAACAGCCAGTTGTTTTTTATTTAATTTTATTTTGAGACATTAATTATAAATATTTTTTTTAAAAAAGCCTTTGATGTCTATTTTAAAATAAAAATATTCTTCTTTAAAGAGGTCAAAGAGTTATATAAACAGGCATAAACTGTTTTGAAGCAAGAACTTTTCTGCAACACAGTGCTTTACAATTACTGGAAGTAAAACTGTTTAATCCGATGCCAGTATGGAAGAACTCCACTTCACCAGGACAGGCAGACAAAAGCTTGCTTAGGCTTTGCAGAAGCTCACCACTCATTAGTTCTGGGCTCACATGAGACAAAAATAGAGTTGTCTGGATGCAGAGACTTGGGTTTTTTTGTTAGCCTGAGAAAGGAGAAGCATTCAGCTCTAAGAACCATCCCCACAGTCAAGCAGAGCGATGGGAAATGTAATGCTTTGGGCTTTCTTTGTCAGTCACTGGGCTGCGCTACCCTGTCATAGTAAATGGTTACATGAGAAAAGAGCACTTTGTTAATAATTTGGAAACAAAAAGTAGCTGACAGCTTGAAACAATGCTTAGTTTTGGAGGGCATTTGAACATCCACTGAGAATGTGATGGTGAAGTTGCAACTGGAACGACCAGAAATGGTTAAAAGGAAGAATAACATTTTGTTTCATGTACAGCTAGAGTTCAGACCCGAAACCTTTTCAAGAGCCTTAAATAGCTTGGAGATCACCAAAAATGTGTCTTGCTGTGAAAAAAAAGTGGTTCAGAAATATCACACTTATTAGATTTCATTGTTGAAAGGAGACATATGCTTTTTAATCCATTTTTTTTCACATTGAATTCATTATATAAAGTGGAACTGCAATACTTTGGTCTGAATTCCTCCTTATTGTAACTCCACAAGCCCCTCTTTTACCTCTTGTCTAAGAAGTGTCTCAGATTAACTCATTTTGAGGCTGTCTCTTTAAATCCAAACAAGGTGCTTCACACCCCTCCAGCTCCCAGAGTGGTCCATGCTCTCATGGCTGATAGAAGGGTTTATGACTATATAGCGGCACAGAAACATTTTCTTTACAAATGGATTGAAAGATTGTAGGTGGTAAGTCCAGACCTTATTTGGCAGTTCCTTCACAAATAATGTGATGTAGTAGTTCAGAAAACATCATAGAAAATAGAGAAAACTGATCTGGGTTGAAAAATATTTAATTTAATTTATTTATGCAGGTTAGTCATGTTGAAACACAATTGTCCCATTTGCTAGAGAGACCTGTTATACGGAAATAAAACAATACAATTAATACAACCAGTAAAACACATTATTACAAAATGAACCTATCGACAAAAGTGTGTCAAAGTCAATTCTGACAAAAGCTACCCAAAATTTAAAAGTAACCAAAATAAATAAAAAACAACTCATATGACCCAAACAGAATATAAAGATATACGCAGCAGGAGAAACTAAATTAACATTTTCTGAGCTTATAGAGACTTTCAGTACACAACAAAATGCATTTAAAAGCTAAATAAGTGGATTTAGCATGATATATCCCCTTTAAAAAGGCTATATAAAATTTGAGACTTTACAAAAAACTTCACAAGCATCTATTCACAAATAAGTAGTCTGAGGTTTTGTCAAATAGTTTAAAAAGCTATAGTGCCTAAACACTGAGTAGAGAACACATTAACCTTCACGAGTTCTCCTCAAGATATTTTGAAAGTAGTTGCTTACAAAATACAAAATAAAATATAATCTTTTTAATTTTTATTTGAGCTCCTCCAACTCTCCACTAACTGTGACATACTGTATGTTTCTTTTAATTAGGTTTTAAAAAGATTTGCAACCTCTATGCAAGAAAGGGCAGCATTTTAATCAGCAAATGTTTGAGTCAGTCTGAGTTTGAGTATTGTACATGTGCTCATATTATGAGGTGAAAAACGTGTTAGCAGAGTGACACTGTGGGAAGCTGGTCTGTTATAGTGCTGATGTTACTATCGGTGTAAGAGTTTGTGTAAAGAGATTGTGAAAAGCTCTGATAATTCAGCGTGAGATAAAGCTCAGAAAAGTTAAACTATGAATGTCAATGCCGTTTCCCTTGAAGGGTTAGACACACAGCAGTGTGTGTGTGTGTGTATGTATTCCATATTCACGTTATTAGATTTTTTTTTTTTTTCCTGTGCCTCCTTTCATGCATTTGTACTCAGGCTGTATGCATGTGAGTGATGAGCGCTGCAGTTCTTTGTTGTGGTCAGAAATCACAGAAGTTTTCAATTGACTTGACTCAATGTGCACCTCATTTTTGCCACAGCCTTTCTAATAACAGACTCTCACACACACAACCCTTAGAGGTATAAAGAAAGGGACAAAGTGAGAAGGGGCAGAGAAAACCTTTACATCTTTTTAACTGAGTCTCATAAATCACAGACAGCAGCATGGCAGGATTATGTTGTCAAATAAAAAGTTGTGTGTGTTTGCTCTGCTATATGTGCCTATTGTGGCACTGCTGATGATGGGACATGTGGGGAGGCATTGACAAAGCTTGCAGAGCGCGGTTCTGTTGCTGCTGCTGAAAGGATTCCTAAATGCCCCTCATGAGGTGGTGACAGCTGAACAACTTAAAAAAAGGTTGGTTTGATAAACTGAACAGGTGGATTAAAAGCTGAGACAGACGTTTAAAGCATTTACACTGAGGTAGAGGAGGGACAAGAGTGTGTTTGTGAGTTTAAGAGAAGCTGCAGTTTGTTCTAGTTAATTTATCCAAAGGAGAAAAGAAAAGAATGTTTGAAAATGATTGAGATAACATGGGGGTAGTACAGTGGGTGTGTGTTTGGAGGCGAAGGAATGAAGACAGAACAAATAAGAGCGAGGGAGATGGAGGGGAGAAAGTCCATCATAGATCTCTAGTTGCAGCCCTCAATCAATTATTAACGCCATGCAGATTAGCAGCCGAGCCGACAAACGATGCAATGATGGCTGTCAGTTTCCCCCGCGCTGCCGCCTACCCGGCGAACGATGCAGAATGAGAAAACGGCAGAGGGAGAAAGAGCGAGGCAAAGAGCAGTGATGAGAGATGAATTGGAATAAAAAAAAAGTTGGAGCAAAAACTTATTTGGTGGTTCATTTATTCTCCTGGTAGACAGAGATAGGAGTGACAATGTATGAGCATCCGAAGAGTGTGATGTGTTAATATTAAGACAGAGAGAAAATTAAGTAGTTAGGTCTTTCATAATTGGAGTACATTTTATCAAGAAGGAATATGGAGATAAATATTCTGAAGAAACAGACTTTTGTCAGCTTAGTGTGGGGATTACAAACTCTATTGTATTTTTTAAAACTCTTTGCTTGTTGTCCATTCAGAAAAGTCAGCGAGCATCAATATTATTTATTCAGACATGTCTTCCAGCCTTCTAAATGTGGATTTCTTTCTTTTTTTAGATTTTTAAAAGAAGTTGAATCATCAATGAAGCCCCTAATTAGTTGTGTTTGTCTGGTTTTAGCTAAACATTTTTATAATCAAACACTGCACTGCATTGTTTTGTAGGTATTGATTTTTTTTTTGCACCGTTCAAAAGACGAAAGTTATTTATGATAAAAATGAAGTAAAGCTTCCCTCTGTAATTCTAATAAAATATATTTCATTACTTATTAAGAACTTACAGACAAAAAGGTTCACATGTTGAAACTTTGGTGTTGCTTTTGTGTTTCACACATTTTCTTAAAGTTCTGGGCCCTTTTTCATTTGTTTATTTAGCCACTTTAGTTAGGCAATGAAAACATTTCAAATTTGTGCAGTTTTAGCCAATTATATCATACAAAATGGCTCATTAGGTTTATGTTTTCTTTCTTCATTAATGTTTTTCTGTCTCGCCAAGTCAATCCTCTATAACCTTCAAAAACCCATCGTGGGGAATAAAATGTTGCATACATTAAGTTTATCAGTGAAACATGTTTGTTTGTATCATTTTACATTACATAATGCCCTCTTGCAGTGTTCTAGAAGACCGCATGCTCTAATATTGCATAAATGCCCACCATGCAACTGAATGGTGTACAACAGTATATTTAAGATTATATATTTTAATTAGTGAAATCTGATAGTGTTTTAATTTGAAATACAAAACAGGTGTGAGATTTGAACTGAGCGCAGCAGCTTCACATAAAATTCTGCAACACCAGGGAGAGCAGATAGCATTTTTAATATGCTAAGTGTTCTGTGTTGTTTATCCAAACATGAACTTCAACACCGAAAAAAAAAAAAAAACAAGCCCAAGACTGGGGATTTTCCTCCACCTTGCTTTGTCACAAGTAATTGTTGTACGTGTCACCCCAACACCTAACTGTATCATCTCGTATGAAGGTGTTGTTTGCCGGTTTTGCTAAAACTTCAAGTATTAACAGAGAACCTAAAGTTGTGGTCTCTGAGTTGGAAAACAGCTTTCACCTGGGGCTCTGAAAGCAACCGGCGTTGTCAGGGGAAAATGATGATTCTGATGACGAAGCAGTTTGTTTGCAGAGGTGGTGTAGACGGGGGAAAAGAGAGGGGAGCACTCAATAAAAGTAGGAAACAGGGGAGAGAGGAAAGCTTTTGGGAGAGAGATTGGCCTTAAAATGTACAATGGTAGATCTTTCAAGGGCACCACAGCTGGGATACCCTTGAGTAAGCACAATTAACCTATACGCCCATTGGTACTATACATAGCTTTATACAGAGGTTAACATAAATAGTGTTGAGCATTGCTTTTTGAGAATGTTAGATCTCCCAGAATTCATAAATCATTCAGTGTTACCTCAGGATGCGTTGACCCCGCAGGGACAGTCAAACAAATAACACTGAATACATGCCTTTTGATGACCCGGTATTTACAGGATTATCTCTATTTACAGTGTCTTTTAATGATGTTTGATCTAAAGGTTTGGTAGAGTAAATCAAACATGCTTACCTGGAGTTACCACCTGAGCTCAGGACAACCAGCAGACTCTCAGACCAGGTTGTTTTGTTACAAGTTTAGGCTCCATTCCAATATTAATGATGTGCAGACCAATACTGAAATATCTATACCACCAATACCAGGACTTTATGCTCTAGTATTGACACTAAAACTAAACTAAATTGATTGATAAACTAAATTGATACTTTGATACTTCAGTGGTTTTAGGTAATGTATATCATTAACATGAACACAGTGGAAAGTAACTACACATATTGAAATATTGTCTAAATCATAAGTACTTGGAGGGAACACCTTTTGTCTTTCACCTGGGTAATGTGGTATCTCCTGTGGTAGCCATTTGGACCTACTTAAACAATTACTGGTACAAAGCACCACCTATTTGTACAAAGCTCCTCCCTGGAGCTCAGTCTGCAGCCAAGCTCGCGCCCCACAAAGCACCCTTACCCTAAAGCACTTGCTGAAGTGGAAGTGTCTGAAATGATAGGAGGTTCTTAAAGAGACCGAGGCCATCTTCAAGGTGCTTATAGGCTATAGGTGTGTTTCCATTACAAATGGAATGCAATTGCGGTGTTTCCATTAAGAAAGAAATGCTATTGAAATCACGCGTGAATACGCTTGTTTAATCGATATTCACGTGGTGGATATAAACAATCAAGAATGTTGCTACTACGACACTAGTGACCAGAGAAGATGTCTGCGTCTTATCGAGGCTTTCCAGCGACAAGCCCCTTATACTTGGGAGCGGATATATTTGTGGCGTTTTTGGGAATTTGTAGTAGTAGTAGTGAGTTTACTACTTTCTTTTACAACTTCTGCGATTTTACTACTACTTCCTGTTGTCTTTTTCTCTTCACCGTCTTTTCGCCAGTAGAAACAGCCGGTTGTTGATCACGTGACTCCTGTGATGTGAAAAAAGTGTTTCCATTGCAGTTTTGCGAAATACACCAATTTCGATACTGCTGAAAAACCACCTCATCCTAGCGCAAAAATCTTTTGTCGAAAAATGGAAGTTTTTTCGAAATTGAGGTGTTTCCATTGAGCAAATTTTTTTCAAAATTCTAATTTGCGCATTTTCCTGGTCAATGGAAACGCAGCTTATGATGACAGATTGATATATGCAGCATTTTCATAACAACTGAACATAGTTACTTGATTGTGGTTTAGAACTGAACTATGTGCCTGGAAAATACAAAATTTCTAAATATTGACGGTGGCCATTGAAAACTCCATATTGGTCTACTTTTATATGTACCTTCTGTACTTAGTAAAGTAAAACATACTTCAGCTAGCAACATCTATTCTCATACATGTCAACCCCTTTGGACATTTACCTGTATAAAGAGCCTCAAAAATCTGTAAGTTTTGCAAAAAATCCATACAACTCACACCCGCGGGGAGGTGGGAGGTGGTGGGGGGGTCTGTCAGCTGCGGACCCGACAGCACCTGCTGCTAAGCAGGAGGATAGGAGAGCGGAAAAAGTCCAGAACTTATTTCTGGCAGCAGAACAGGTTGGAAGATGGTTATTTGGTGTTATTTATTGTTTTTTAAATAATCCTACAGGTTCTGACATGTTAGATAAATTTGAAAATGAGGTTATGAAAAAGTCCGTATAACTATACGTCCGTGTACCTGCAAAATGTCGTAAAATTCTTAGAATTTACGGACAATCCGTACAACTTGCCATGTATGTATTCTAAAAAAAAACATGTCAGAATACTTGTGTTCTTGATATGGGGTTGAAATTATTTATATCACACACAAAAACCCTAAAACAACACAAGCAGCTATAACTATAAATTTATCAAAATCTGGGCTGGAGGTGCAAAACCTGGACTAGCTGCCAGTCCATCCCAGAAATATGGTATGCTTTTATTTATTCCTTAAATAATTTTAAAATAATCAGACATTCATGTTTTTGGACTGCGTGGAAGTAAATCAAAAACTACAGCTACGGACAAGTTACACACAAAAGATCCTTAAAATCAACATTCAAACCAGAGATGTATTTGTTGTGATAAAGCTGCGCTAACCACCACAACATATGCTAAAACATATCCCCATCATCAGCATTAAAATGTAAATGTATTCAGTGATGATAAATAATTTGGTCAAGGGCAGATATGTAGAGGGAAAACTACCAATAGCTGAGGGCTGAACATTAATGTATATTTTAACCACAGGAATGATGAATCTGAAAAGTTTTTACACATATCAGTTAACTTTCATGATCACTGGTATAAAAAGCTGCTCTAAACTCTAGCAGCAATAAAATCTATATAAATTTTGTCTCAACAGAGCCATCAAACGATTGTTTTTAACTCTCATAAGTGCAATTTTGTTTGAGTGACATCAATTAAAAGCAGGCTGGAGTTTGTTAGACAATTCAGAAGTCAGTTAGAAACATTTAGTAATTTAGAATAAAAATGTGATTTAAAATGTTTCCATTGTTATTTTGAAACACTGTCAGGAATACATTTCATCTCTGACGTTGTGGGTTTGGCAGATTTGAAGCTCAGTGGGAAAAGATTTGTAGTAAACGAGTGATTAAAATGTTCGGAAAAGTTGGAGCCAAGGTTGGCGAGAGTCGCTTAAAAGCTTTGGTTGGCAGAGGGTCAAGAAAGCAAGTTGTAATGTTAGCTGTCATTTTTGATTTAATGCTGAATTAATGTCTGGTCTGGTAAAATACCATGCATGTTTCAAAAACACAATATGCAGTATTTGATGATTTTAAGGTTAATTAGTTGTGGCAGCCATCTTGATTTGAGCTGACTCAAAAAGTTCAGTGACGACTTTCTGAAGATTTCATCAAAGTCTGTTCAATTTGCTAACAATACAAACAAACACATCTGCCAGCAAAAAACATTATAGCTTGCTTTCAAATGTGGTGGCAGGCAATAATTATGAATCATTAAGAATTTTATTTATCTGTGGCACTCCCTGAAGAAGGGTGCAGCTGACAGAAAAACAATATTAGGTGTAGGAGTTGCTTGCTTTTACAGTTCTATTATTATTTAGAATATGTAAGGTAGTTTTGGACATGCTGTTTTCACATTTTGACTTGTTTTATTATAGGAAAAATAGCATAATGTCATAAAAAAACAGGGTGATCTCATTTTAAGACCAGGTAAGGACCATATGATTTTCCTCCTGAGCCCAGACACATAAAACCTTTGAATTTCGAGTGGGTGTACTTTTTTGTTGCTATGACTGACGTTTGTATTTTTAAGCCCTCCGAGTCCAAGGGCAGAATGAATTAAGCATGGACTCCTGCAAGCTATGTGTGGGCTGAATTGAAAGAGAGAGAGAGAGAGAAAAAAAAGAAAAAACAGATAAGGGTGTGTTGCTGGTTGAAAGGTGGTGAGAGCAACTTAAGGGCTGTTCTCCTTGCCCAAAGGCTTCTGAGCATGGAGAAGGTTTTAAGCTTGCCAGGAAGGAACACGGATTTGCAATTAACCAGAGTGCCACCGAGGAAAAATAAAAAGAGAGAGTGTTTGGGAGGGGGGGACAAAAGAAGAAAATGTTCTAAAAATAAGATGTGTGGGCTCTGAACACCTGTCTGGCTGAAGTGGGCCCATATTTCCATGCAAAAAGAGGATGTGGGGTTTAGGTGAGGGTATTCACACGTGTTGGTCTCTGTCTACATTTTATTTTTTTATTTTTTTGGAGAGGTGTTGGCAGATGGTTTGTTGCTGCACCAGTTTTTCTTTCTCTCTCCAGTTTGTTAAGCCAGGGCCCTGCCACCAGGGGCTGCCTGCTGCACCATCTGTGGCAGCAAAGTGCCCAAAATTCATTAGTGGAAAGAATAAGGGAGATGAAGAGCACATATCTACCGGGAGAGTGACACAGACGGGGAGAAAGGGACAGGAAGGAAGGAGCGGGGATCAAGAGGGCAGGAGCAGACAGGGCACCAGAAACTGCCTTTTGAAGCTCTTTTTAATGAAACATGCTTTTCAAAAGAATTTTGAAGAGCGTGGTAACGAGAGAAAGGCAGCGAATTTGGAAGGCGACAGACTGGGAGCGTCAAAGTAGATTCGAGCGGGAATGCGCGGAGGAAAAAAAAAAAAAAACGAAAAAACGTGTGAGGGGACAGATGATGCAGAGCAAAAGAGAAGAAGAAAAAAACGAGAGGAATGGAGTGAAGCAAATGGTGAAATGAGGCGGAGAAGAAGTGACAAAAGAGTTAGAACCTCGAGGGGACGGGAGCCAAAGAGGGGGTGACGATGACGAAACAGAGGAGGTGGAAGACTAACAGGGGGTCTCTGCGTGGCAGCGAGATGTTCTTTGTGCATGTCAGAGTTTGACTAAAGATCTGGATTTGTGTGACACATCTGTACTAAATCTAACATCGACATTCTGCCTGTCGCTGTCTTTATCTGGGGAGCTGTGTCTCTCACTCACTTTCCCTCTTTTTATTCCTCCATATATTCCCCCATATCTATTACCCCAGTTCTATTTTCATTTCTCCTATTTCTGTTTCAAACTGTGCCAACGCATCTCGGCTTCTTTTGAATTATAATCCAAGAACAGATTACATGCAGTAAAGTTCATAAACCTAAGAACATCCAATGATGACTGCTGCTCTGTTTTTTTTTATAGTATTTCTCCTCTTCGTCTGCCGCGTCCCCTACCTCCTATCTTCCTTCTCCTCCCCTACTAGCTCCTATATCATCATCTATCTGCGGCACTGACTCATGATTCCCACGAGGGCAGCGAGGTGACAGGGATGGTAGAGCTTTGTGGAACTCGTAGGCTCAGATAAGCGACTGAATTAGACGTAGAGGATCAGCTGTGGCGTTGCAGAGGAGAGGAGATGAGCAACTACTTATGTGAGAAGATAAGAATTAAGGGAGGAGAGAGGAAAAAATGAGTAGTAAAATACATTTGGAAGAAGGAAAAAAACGCAGTAGAATGGGATAGAAGGCAGGCTGGGTGGGAGGGAGAAGATCGACAAAGTTATTTGAGGAGGTGTTGGGAACACAGATGGAGGAAGTAACTGAGTTTCAGCTGCTTCACTTGTTAAATTTTGTAATAATGGTGAAAGATTTACACTGAGTCACACATGTTGTTCAATCATTCACACACCAGCTATACTGGCTTTGTTAAAAAGGAGGTAACGGCATGAAGAAGAAGATAAATTTCTGGATTTCCTCCTTCATGCCAGATATTTATAATGTTGCAGTTTGAGAAAGCATAAGAATAAATTAATATTAGACCTTACAACCACAAAATTTGTATTTTTGGATATGAAAATATGATAATAAGCATTATTAATAAAGGTTACCTGTATAATGAGTATCAGGAGAACCTTTTTCTAGTGGCAGAGTGGATTGGAAGATGGTTATTTAATATTATTTATTGTTGTTGTTGTCTTTTTAAATCAGGCTCTGACATGTTAAATAAATTAGAAACTGAGTTTTTGAAAAGATCTGTGAGATTGCTCTATATGTCTGAATTCCTGCAAAATGAGGGAAAATCTCTGTAAATTAAAATTACAGACAATCCGTAAAACTTGACATGTATACTGGTTGCCAAATTCCATTTTAGGTTAACCAGTAAAAACAGCCAAGGTGACTGAAAATATGTCAAACAGTAAACTTACTGACCTAAGAAGTTTTGCAGACGTGTGCCTATATGCAGAGCTCTTTATGGCTTCTTAACATCCTGATCAATTGCAGCTATTGCTGATGAATGAATTGTATGTTCTTTTTCTCTTTTTTTAATTTTAATTTAATTTTTTCATGCATTTAGCAGCAAATTCACTATTTTCACCATCTTCACTAAGATTCTACACTTGTCTAGTTCTACTATCTTTGTTTACCTACAGGACACTACAGCCAGTCTAATGATGTTGTTCAATCAAGCTCTGAAGCTTTTTTGGTTGGTTAAGCTGCTTTGTTTACATTAAGTGTGGACTTGCATTTTGGAATTTTATTTAATATACCTTAAAAACAAGAGTAAACACATTTAAAGTGTGCCATATTT
>JAUBOC010000048.1:5573247-5585615 GCA_032275365.1 Anablepsoides cearensis
TTCCTTCCTTTTACAATCAAAACTCAAAAAAAAAATTTTATAGTTTGCTTCTTGGCTTCAAGAGTAACTTTATGAGTCTCAGTCCCGTGTAAGGAGAACTGTCCAAGGAGATGTTTATGAGTCATTTTACTCTCATTTTTGCTGCTTAGCTCCATCCTTGGAAGTGTTTTTTTTTTTTTGTTTGTTCATTGTGCTTAAGATCAGCCATGTGAAAGTATTTTTTTTACCTACAAACCCCATCACAGTGGTCTTCTTTGTTTTATATTTGCAAACACAGAATTCCTGAAATTACAAATCTAAGTTGTTTCGATGTTTGCTTTGTGTGCCAGTAGATGATGCTGCCTTGTTGACATTATTTAAAGGACTAGCTATGATTATGTGGACATAAAGTATTCAGAATTAACAGCCAACTATAAATGTGTCGTGTAAACAAGCCAATCAAAATGATATTGTGACTTTGTGATATTGATAACCATTGGATCGTCTTCCAAACAAATCAATATAATGCTGTGATAAATCTGGTGATTTACACACCTGCTGGCTAAATGCCAATATGTTGGGGAAGCAAAACGGGTGGGTAGCGATACATTTCATTTATTTATTTTTTTTTTTATTTTACCGTTATTTAACCAGGCAAATCCCATTCAGATCGCAGATCTCTTTTTCAATAGAGGCCTGGGCCCAAAGGCAACCTATTGTACATATTTTGGGATTGTGGGGAAAACCAAACTATGCAGAGAAACACAAGGAGAACAACTCTGCACAAACCAGTGATCGAACACAGGACCATGTGTGTTTCTACCTGAAACATTAAAAGAGCTAAAAGTCACCTTGATGCTCCAAAGTGTAGGTATATGGAGTGCAGTAAAGTCTCCACTGTTATTAAAACCCGGTGAGAGTCCAATCTGGCCGCTTTATGTTCATCAGAAGTGGAAAGTGTACGGAAAGTGTAAAACTCAGCACATGGCAGTGCTTCTATTCTGAATAAAAGGTAATGCTTGTCATGATCCAATTCATTCATTTTGTGTCCATAATAATTACACATTATCTAACCTGAATACATTTCAATCTTATCAAAGTTGTCATTAGTTGTCGACAGGTATCAGGTGTTTGATGAGTCTAAATAACAGTGTTGACACACGCTCTGTAGCTCTGCAACATAAGATTAAGTAACTTCAGATTAGCAAAATAAGAGTTTAAACACATTTTTATCATCTCGTGCCAAACTCAGATATGACTAAGTGAAATTAATAACAATGGCTCCCTCAGCTTTCCTGTTACATTTATTTTGACACGTTGCAGTCAAAGGCTTTTACACAGAAGATGCATATTGGAGAGCATTTTTTATCATTAAATAAATCAAAGCACGCTGTCAGCAGCAAGAAAAAGATAAATTTATGCCATGTTTTTAGGAAAAGAATATTACATAAATCAAGCTACAAATAGATATGAATGAAGTCTTCTGTGAAAACCCTCAGAATATAGAGACGGGGAAAAAAAGTAAATTATGATGGATGTTAGTGCTACTCATGTGGAGATTTTTCCCTCAGAGTATGAAAACTCATTTTCTTTGTGTTTCTAACTTTGCATTTGTCTCCCCTCCCTCCTTCCCCTCCCGTCCCTGTTTTTCTTTTTCAACCCATTATTTCTTTATCCAGGACCGGGGGCCCTCCAGGGACGAGGGACCGGTTTACACGCAGGGATGAGTGTGAGCGTGTGTGTTTGGATTTCCCTTTCTGCGTTTCTCCTGCTCAAAGTGTAATGATCACAGTGCGTTTGGAATCGTCCTTAAACGTCCCCGGAAGCCCCACTTCCACCTCTGCTCCCCCGCCCCCGCCCCCCCCTCGCCCCACGACGGAAAAGGAAAACGGAAATGAAATTCTTTAATTACGAACCCTTCACTGTGAACAAAAAGAATATGCATTATTCCAGGAGCCATCAAACAACTGCATCGGACGCACGAAAAAAAAATCTGCACCCTTCGATTCAATTTTGAATTCAACCTATTAATAATGTACTTTTTTTCCCCTGTTTTTCTCCCTCACACACATACAGTTTGTCTCTTTTTGTCTCCAAGAAAGCCTTGGTACTTCCCCTCATCCCCTTGTTTTCCTACCAGTGGGATGATGTTAGTAGAAAGTGTATATTCCTGATGGTAATAAATGAGGAAAAAAAATAGATAATCTAACAAGTGGATGGTCATTTATGTAAGATACTGCACAGACTATTGACTGACCTACAACGTTTGCCTTATGGAAATAATACATCAAATCACAATAATTTAGTGGTTATTTATGGAATGAAGGTAATGTTGTGGTCACCTTTTTGAAAAATGTCCAGCTGGTGGTCATGTGAAGTTTAACCCTTTGATCACACACACACATGAATAAGTGACACATGTATGGATTTTTTATTATTATTTTAATTGTGTAGCAGTGATTCTGCTATGAATGATGTCAAAATGTATAAATCAAAAAAGGGTGGGTGGTGACGGCATCAGCCTTAATAACCCCTTTGTAAATGAGGGGGGTTATTCTAAGGTTTCGCATGTAGCCCTCACTACCCTAAACCTTTTTTTTTTAAACCCTCCCTGCCTCTCTGTTCAAAGTGCTTCGTCTAGTTGCCCTTCGCATCGCTATAGTGTTCTCTGCTGTGTGCCAACACCCCCCCACCCACTCCCCCTTCCCATCCCTCACTCCCCTCCCCAGTGTAAATATATGCAGTATGAGGCCATGCCGGCAGCGTCAAGACGCTTCGCGTCAAACAAGATCTCTCCAGTAAGCCTCGACTTCAATCCGGTCTTCTGAAGCAGCAAGAGACTGTCAACTGACAAAAATATCTTCTGTTTCAAAACTGCAACTCCATCCTCTTTGTCGCTTGTTGATAGCATGTACTGGTTAGAGATGTTCCTGTTGTGAGTCTAAACACTTCCGCCCATCCCTCCCTCCCTCCCCTGCACTGTGTCTGTTTTACTCTGCACCTGCTTTCACTTTTTTGGTGTTAATAATACTACTGCTACTGATGATGATGATGATAATGATGATGATGTTAATAAGTATTTGAATAACTATGAATAGTAATTCCATGTAAGGAAAAAAATATGAACACAATTTGATGGTGAAAGGTTGTGAGTGGGAAAAAAAACATAAAAAAACACAAAATAAGTTTTTATACTTTACTCACACACATGCAACAACTTCAACGGAGAAAAAAAAAACGTAAAAAAGGTGTAAAGTTTTTGAAGTGGTGTGCTATATTTTGCCATCACAAGCTTTTTAAGACACATTTAAAAAAATAGTTTAAAGAAATCATGTTATTTGAGTCCAGAAGCGGGTGACTGGTGATGTAATTTATCATTTGTAAACAGTTTAAGTATTTGACTCTCTTTGCCATGCGTTGAACAGCATCAAACACCTTTCCAGCACATTTGTCCACTCGTCATGGTATTTCCTCTCCGACCATGCTAGATAAAAGGATTTGGATCCATGTCAGTCTCTGGTTGTGGCTGTAAGGCTGCTCTTGTTCCGCCAGGCCATGAGGAGATAAAGTTGTAATTAGCCATTACCTGTGGCTGGCTGAGCGAAGGAGCCTCACCTGTCCTTCCTGCCCGCCCAGTTATGGCCCCCATAAATCAAGCTCAGTCCCGCCGCTGACAGGAATCCTCTTCAAGGACAACCTCGCCTCGGTGCGCCGCTGCTCCCTCCAGTGTGTACCTGTGACATGAAGGCATAAGCACTACAAACCACCCCCAAATGGCAGCGTTATTTAGCCACTTCCCCTGCAAAGCACAAACAGTGAGGAAAGCCCGTATTTCAGCATGGTGGCTTTCAGTTCGTCTCTTGGAACACTGTTTTTGCTAACAAGAAGCGACTGTATGCAAATCTGTCATAACGAGCCTGCACGGAGGGACGTTTACCTTGGCTGGACCCTGACAACAACAAGAAGGGAATTAGTCGGCATTGAATCAAACGGAATGAATGTGTTTTATTCTTTTGACTTTAATTTCAAACCAGCAATAACCCCTAATTTTACTGTGCAGGAGATATGAGTCATGGTTAAATCTGTGGTGTAATATTTGAAATTATCTGCCATTAACAAGCTCTATGAAATAAGTCTGTTGTTGTACTTTTATTGTGTACAGTCCTCTGAGATGATTGTGAAGCTCTGTTTAAATGACCCTCGATCTTGGACACTTACATGTCGTATTCAAGAAGTCGTTCCCGCCGCGGTGTATTTGGATCGTCTGTGTTAAAGAACGCATAATTTGTGCATGCAACCTCTTGCTCCGAGAACAATGATGGATTCCATTTCAAGCACAAAAGCAGGTCGTTTTGTCAACAAGTCCTTTTTTTTTTTTTTTTTGACTGTCTTTGTCAAGTTTTCACACTTTTATTGTCTTTTACGACAAATTATTTTTTATTTTTGTTACTCACACGCTGTTTTACGTCAGCTGGGTATTCCAGTGACCCACGACATCTGTATGTACATAATCTGTTGTTGATGAAGAGAAAAAGAAGATAAAATTATGGACCAAAAAAACAACAAACTACATCCTGTCATGTTTGTCAGCGTGGGTTTTGGAAGGAAAAAAAAGCATGTCGTGTCAGTGTACTTTGAAAAGAAAAAAAAAAAAGAATTATCTTTTGTGTTCAGGTTTTGTGGGTTCAGATGAAGAGAAAAACAAGAATTATAAGCGAGAACTGCAGAACTGGAATGTGAGTATTTCTTCAGTCAGTTTGTATTTTAAACAACACGTTGGTGGCTTTACAAGTTTTAGGCTTTACGGCTTTATTATAGAACATGCAGCCAGCAGAGAAGCCTAAATTGATTTAGCTTAAGTTACAAGTCCTCCTTGTGTTCAACGGTGCGCATGAAAAATGTCCAATTCCTTCTGCAGATTTAAACTCTTTCAGCGTATTCTATTGGATGTTGAACCTGATGGGGGGGGAGGGGCTGTGTTTGTCAGAGAAGCACTTATTTCTGAAAACTGCTTTTTTTATCACTCTGCTTGTTTCCTTAGAACCAATTTAAAACAACCAGAGCACATGCGGATGCTATTATGTCATGGAAAATAATCTAAATTCCAAAAGTAACAGCCATTGCACAGTGCCGTGTGTGAGATTCACACGTGTGTTGGTAGAACTGCAGATCCCCCGGAGTGCAAAATTTAAGGTTAGATGAGGTTCCTGCTGAGAGAGCACCCGGTCTGACGAGCCTGTGGGAGGATATCCTGACAGTGCACATTCAAAACCTGAAAGCCATTGGGGAGATGGGCTGACACTAACCAGACAGTGAACTCTTCATTTAGGGGAAGGGAGACAGACAGGCGTTCATATTGCATTTCCAAAACTTGAGCGCCGTGGTCTCCCCCAGGGTAAGGTGCAGCACGCACTATTTACGGGTTGCACCATGTAATATGAATCTTATTAACATAGCCTTGATCACAAATGCAGTCTGGCCTATTTCAAGTGAGTAAATAACACCCCAACTGGGGTTCAATGAGTTTGCAGTGATATAAACAAGACCATTCCTCAGCCCCTAATTACATTCAGCGTACTCTGATGAGAAAGTGTTGATTGTCTGCTGTAGCTGAAGGTTATGATGATTTGTTTAGAGAAGTGTGCCACGAAACTGTCATTTAGAGCTCACGGAACGAGAGACACTTTACAAAATATAGTATTATATTGCACTTTTTTGGGGGCATTTCTTTGGTTTTCTTCTGTTTTGTAAGATTTTTTATATATAATTTTGTCAGCCTCTATTTTGTGTTGTAAAATACGTATAAAATAAATTTTAAGAATATAATTGTAAAATTATGTTTATTTTCAGAGCAAGGTGCTTTTATTAAAATAAAAAGGGTCGGGTTACTGCGCCCTTTTAGGGCCCCGTGAATTTTTTTTTTTTTTTGCTTCAAAGCCGACGCTGAGAAAAAATTAAAGTTGTGTAAGCTAGGTGGTATAATATATCACGTGGTTTGTTATGTGGCAGCAGGCTCAGACCAAATCTTTTCTTACAACAGCTCCTCTGCACAGAGCAGATCCTGGACAGACTTTCAATCCAGAACACAATAGTTAATCAATATATTTGACTGAATGGCTTTGGAATAGAGCAATTTCTCCTCAGCCCAGGAAAGTGAATTGATCAAGTGTCTATAACCCAGCCTTAGAACAGAGAGCATAATTCATCATGCCTGATACAAGACACCCTTAATTGCACATCGATTTTAAGCCCTTCTTTGAAACTATTTGGGCAGGCTGTAATGTCAGCTCAGTAAACTATGAGTTCAGAGCCATGAATTGGATCCAGGCAGTGAAGAATTAATCAGTTAGTTTTCTTTTTCTTTTCTTTTTTTTTTTGAACTGTATTTATTGCTTGTTTTTCCATGCTGTTGCAGTACATGAATTCTTTGCACAATTTTGTCGCAGCAGCTCGTGTTTTCAGCAGCTGTTTGTTGATTACGTCTAAATAAGGAAGAAGCGTAAGTCTATTTGAGCAACAATAAAATATGTGCAACAGATTAAGTTTTATTTGCGAGAAATTGCAGGCATGGCAGCACCAGAGTCAGTTTATCAAAAGGATATGCTACACCAGAGTGACAATTACATATGAATCAATATCATTACTCCAAATCCCCTGTTTGTGTCCTTTACTGCAAAGCATGTCTAATTCCCATATATTATCCCAATTATCCATTGTTTACCAGCAGTCTTTGGGCTCTCATGGGCAAAGTCAGTGTTGTAAGTTTATTAAGGCTCAAAATGGTTTTATTACGACGAGTAATGTATGCACTGCAAATCTGAATGACACTGCGCATGAATATTTGAGATGGGTAGATAGAATCAGCTGAAGTGTTCGGCATATATATTTAAATCATCAGCTTGTAACATGGATTTTAGGTCACAGAACCACCAGCCTCACCCTCCTCCTCCTGACTGAGTATGGCAGATCATTTTAGCAGAAAATGGACTTCACCACTTAACATACCAGATATCTGAAATTAGTTTATGACATATTTATTTAGGATATCTTTAAATATATTTTAATTAGTCAAAATATCTATTTGAGATATCTATAATTGCATTCTGGCAAGTATAAATGAGGTCAGATTTATCATGTAGTTGTATAGAGTCTCCAAATCAACGTATACTAAAATTTATTTTGATTAAAGATACAGTTATATCACTAAATTAGTTTTGCCTATTCATTATTTGCTTTCAAGATATCTTGCTTTTAGATCTGACAAGTCATAATTCCAATTAAAGATGTCTTAAATGACATCTTTATTCAAGGTATTGTAAATGTATTTTTGAAATGTTACATGTACAATATTTAACTAGTGCAAATTAAATCGCAGATATCTTGAAAGCAAATAATGACTAAGCTAAACTACATTAGATATCTAGAACTGTAATTATGACTAGTCAAAAATCCTTTTATTCCAAATTAATTACAAATATTTTCTGTCAGAATATTTATTCAAGATATTGTGAATAATTATTCTGTCTAGAAAAAAAAACTTTTTTACTATAATTTTTGGTGGAAAGTTTACAAGGCATTGTAACCTTACATAGACACATGCCTTACCTTCATTTGCTAATCAGTGGTCTGCAGTGTTGGTCAGTCCAACTCCAATTCTGGTGTTTTTAACATGACTTTTCTCTGCAGTTGAATGTGATATAGGAAACACAGATAATTTATAAGGGTGCAACAATACTATCTGCATCAAACCAGCCATGTGCTTTAGGTTCACACAATGCATCGAACAATTCAGATTTTCAGCTTGTCTTCTGAACATGCTGTGTTAAAGGCTCAGTAGATCTGTGTTCGACTACTCCACCTAGGCTGCATTATTGAGCGCAGATCCACTGAGAAACTTGCTGTTTAAGTCAGTTTTGTATCATTTAATAAAAAAACATACTTTTAAACAAATGTTAATAATTCATTTTAATAAATTACAAGTTAAGAAGAGCATAGAAATTTCTCTTTATTTGTATCAAAAAAATACTGAACCATGACACTAAAGTATCAAACTGATACAATTTGTGAATTTTCTGTATTGTTGCACCCCTAACATTGCAGCCATGCAATGTTCTGCAAGCAACTGTTTGAATAACTAGGATACAGGGGTCTTATGCACAAGTTCTTATTTCAGATATCTAAAAATGTCATTTTGAGTTGTTATAAAAACGTTGAGACATCTCAAATTGTAATTATGAAATAGCGACCCTTTATTTTATTTTATTTTCAGGAGTGACCCTTTAAAAGACAAATCCATTTATGTCATTTGCGATATCTTGAGTTTTTCTTCTGACATATCACAATGCAAATACAGATATCTTAAATGATCATTCAGGATAGTCAAAATGTAGTTGATCCTAGTCAATATTAATTTTTAGATATTTAGAATGTAATTACAGATAGTCAGACAAAGTTGATGGTGTGTTAAAATGGCCTGCCATACGCTGTGGCCACAGATGGTGTCTTCTTGTCAGTCACTCACCTCACTTAAGAACTGGAGCATCCGGCTAATTAACAGCATGCCACACTCCGCCAGCTGAGCAACAGCAACATTCGTCCGGACCACGCAACACAAAGGAGGAATCTCGCCCACCATGTCTTCCCTAGTCATTAAGTCGCCCACCTCACATCTCCAGCACAGAAAGAGCACCATTACTTGGCCTCTGTGAATTACCAGCCCACGCTTGGCATTTTGCTTGTCAATCAACCGACGGGTAAATATCGGTTGTGGTGCTGAGGACTGACAAGGGAAAACTTGGATTTCTTTCACGGGTGACAGACACAACTGGTATTTTTGCGCTGATTAAATATTGCAGAGAAAGGAAACCAAACCGAGGTGCAGGCGCAGACGCACCAGGCTCTTCTGCGAGCCGCACTGAAAGCTGTGACAGGACAGTCAGGGTCTGGAGCGCCTCAGGAAGGAAATAACTGCTAAGTGCAGAAATAGAAACGTCTCCCTTGGAAACTAATAACAAATTTTTACTTGAGGAGATCTTCTGTGTCTAATTGTTGGCGTGAGCTGACGCCGGTTCTGAATGTTTAACACGTTTCTTTGTTCTCCCTCTCTGAACACACACTTTAATTCTTTAAATCTCGCTCCTTTCTTTTTCCCTTCTTGTCAAAAGATAATCTGTGAAACTGGTCTTTGCTCCAGGTCTGCCCACGCTGCTGTTATTAGAAATTCTGAGTGTGAGTTCTCAAACGACGCCTGTTCAAGCATTACACTCAACCAGGAGCAATTCGAGAGGTTTCTTGTTTCCTGAGCAGTATTTGTGCATGTGTGTGTGTGTGTTTTTCTGACGGGGCAGGTTGTGTGTTTTCATCCAGAGCATAAACCTGGATTGCAGGCATCTATTACGTTCCCTGCGATGTTATCAATGTAAACACGAGCCAGAATGAAAGAAGCATATTTGTTTTCCATCCTGAACGATGTTCACAGGTATAAAGCAATGATTGTGATTTTTTTTTATATTTGTTGAGTTGCTGATCTTGTCTTTTTTGTTACTTTTCTCCCTTTTTTTCAAAAAGCCACAAAGTGGAAAATGATATCAAGTGGCAGGAGACAAAAATAAATGAATAAATAAATGAACTGTTTTGTTTTTAACTGATCCATTTTGTGATTTTTATTTTTTTATTTTTTAGCTGGAAGTGGGGCTGCGTGGTTAGAGCGGAGGTGAGGTCAAGCAGCTGCTGCACCTTGTTTTTCTGCTTCCTGCTAAGAAAAGAGCCTCGGCTTTTGTTGTGTTTGCAGATTTATGTTTGAGGTTGAATTTTCATTTGCTTTAATGTGTGATGCGTGCGGTTTGATGGTACTTATTCAGGGCTCACATCTAACTGTTTTCTAGCAGTAAATAGAAAGTTAATCCAACAAACTGGACTTACATGATTGTCTGGATCTGCTGCTGTTATCAGTCTTTGTGAGAAAATAATGGATTATTTACTCTAATTCAGATGTGGCTGCAAACAAAACAGCTGCCTTTAAAAAAAAATTCTGTCATCTCTTCACATAACCTGAACAAACCTGCATACATCGTATTTTTACATGCACACAATCAAATAAATGAGTCAGGTGTAATTTATTAATAAAGGAAAAATGCTAACAAGCAGCTTTAAAGAGAAACAACTGCACAGACTGGTGATTGCAGCACAATGAACCAACAAACAGTGAGGACAGGAGACCGAGTATAAGGACCAACTACATGAGAACCAGGTGATGGTGGGGCTGGAGGATTGACAGACCGGAGGACAGGATGGAAAAACAATAACAGAACAAACACAAAAAGGACAGATCATGACATGTAGCCATTAACGCCACGATGTTGGGTTGTTTTGCTTCTGTGCAGGAAGGACACTGTGACTAATATGTCTGACACAGAAGATAAAACTTTTGCACACAAATGAAAATAAGGCTTGTCATAAAATTCCCTTTTGATAAAGCTGGGAAATACAATTAGACTAGACGTGAAACCATATTGGAAATCATTTACCAACCAATTACTGAAAGCAAAAAATATTTTTTAGTTTTAAAGCACATGAGTTTTATTTATTTTTATGTTTTATTCGTACTGGATTTTTTTTTCTTTTTCTTTTTGGGAAATTCAACATGAATTTTAGCATATGAATGCATGACATATATTGATTGTGCTTTTGCATTATTGTGCACACATCTGCTGGTCATTGAATAAAAAAATTAATTTTGAATATTTTTTTAGATTAATTGCAATTAAATTCATTATTAAGCACAAAAGCCCATTTTACGTTAATTTGTCTATTTTTCACCCCACCTCTGTTTGTTATGATAGGTGATTAGTATCAACAATGTGTTTTAAATTTCAGGGATATTTCAGTCTTGAACTCCAAGATATTTTGGCGTTGCAGGGTCTACAGGTAACTTAACTTCTATCCAGCCCGCCGCCAGGAAGAGTTTAAGAATAAAAAATGCTTGTGGAAAAGTCTTATTCCACGTTTTCTGATATGTGCATGTGAGCGTTTGGCAGTGACGACCCAACAACTAACTTCATCGAGTGCCGAAGAAATTCAAGCCACTCTTGAACAAATGAGCTCAGCAGTTTTATTTTGCCACTCAACATAAAACCCACGAAAAATCATCACAACATTTTACTGTCTCACTATCGGCACCATCACCAGTTTTAATGTTTTATTCTTAAGAAGCAAAGCAAAGCCCCTTTAAATTGTTGCAATTACAGCACCTTTTAGAGTTAATCCTCATTTTTTTCTTAATTAAACTAATTACATCCAGAGTGGGTAACTTTTTCTTTAACACAAAACAGAGTCCTTCTTGCTACATTTGATACCTAAGATTATGAGCCCCAAAAATTTTTATTTTATCTTATTTTATTAAGGACATATTCATTAGACTTTTGCTGATTCAGATTTTTATTCAATGCCAGCATTTTTCAGGGTCTTGTTGCAAGAATTTGTTTCTGTATATAAATATTACATTTTGCTTTGAGTTTTAATGTCGTCTTTTTTTGTGGCCTAAAAAGAAGCAACATTGACGAGGAAGAAAAATGAGGCTGCAGATCAGCAATAAGTTGCTGACTGTTGTGATGTGGTTTCTAACAGCACGCAGACAAAATGCCTAATTGTACTCTAAGACACTGACATGTGTAGTTTTTTAACCTATCGGTCACTGAGACTCAGGTTTCTGCTGAGACGTGACCTACTAATGAACCGTCACCTCTAACCATCATGCAGCCGATGAAAAAAAGCTGAGACCAACACAACGGAAGCTCAGTAAGCCTCAAATTAAAGCGAGCCTGAGGGATCATTTCAAGCTTGGAGGGAGAAACAACAGCAGCATGACAAAAAGAGTTCATCTGTGTTTGACTGTGATGCTGGCAGGCCAAATAACAGGTCAGTCTGATTCCAAGTCAGGTGCTTTCTTCCTGCACTTTCCTCACTTCAAACAACTGATTTGCATTATCAATTTACTGCAACTCTGTAACATGATGCCTTAAGTTTATTTATGTCATTTCTTTCTGATTTGTTGCAATAAGATGCGTGAAGACTCACATTTATAGGTGATGCATTCTTAAATAACAAAAATTGTTGGTTAAATATGAGAACAGCTGCCAACAACTACTTGTTTGCTTAGTCACTGAAACAGCCAAATTGTATAGAGGACCAAATCTGACATATTTAAAAATAAAGGCAGAAATATGTAAATTGACCAATAAATAAATATATACACTTAAAATGCACCAAATAAATGAAAAACTGAACTTTACCTTATGATTTATAATTTAACTGAGTTTAATATTTATTTTTCCGGCTTCGTTCCAAAACTATATATATATATTTTAGCACATAATTGAAATATTACTGTT
>JAUBOC010000048.1:5656493-5667748 GCA_032275365.1 Anablepsoides cearensis
TATAATTTTATATGTAAATTATACCTATTAAGACAAATAGAAAAAGTTTCATGCAGAAAAAATACTTTAAACTATTTAAAAAAAAATTAAACTTTAAAACGGGTCAAGTTGACCCACAACATAACAGGAGGGTTAAGCTGTGCTAAAGTCTGACATGTTGGGATTTATGAGAGCACACATCATGTACAAACATTAACAGTTTGTGTCAGGGGATGGGTTAGAGATCAAGAACAGTTTGTAAGCATCAACACACTGACGGGGAAAAAAAAAACTAAAGGAAACCACCTGCAGCCGAGCAGAGGATTCACCTAACATGAACACGACCAGCGGGTCTGGCTGATTTCCGGCAGGTGGTACGTCTTGTTCTTTGTCTAAATGTTCCAGATTATGACTGCATTCAACACTGAAAAAGTCTGATCAGTGTTTTAAATGATTAATTAACTGCTGACTCCAAAGATGTGATTTTCCTCCTCTAGACTTTGGGTCAGGTGTCAGACATTTGGATCAATGTGAAGTAATATATTTACCTCCTATAAAAAAGGTATTGACATTTAAAATGGTTTGTTCCTACATTCAGACATGTCTGAATTCAGTCATTTATTCTCTAGGTGTAACAGAGGAGTTTTTTTTCCAAGGTTTATAGCCTAAACACTTCAGTCCAGACACACAAATAGCTCACGGTGACAACCAAGGTAAAGCAAAGCATTTTATTGCAAGTATTAGTCAAAGATACACTTCAAACTGAAGCAAAGCAACACTAAAAAGGCCAACAAACTATAGGAGAGTTACAAAAGAAAGACATTTAAAACTGAAAGGAATAGAGCTGTTGGTACAACAGAGCCTTTGCTAAATACTGAGACATGGATCAGTTTGTGTTGACTGCTCAACGTATACGTCTGTTTGCTGGTGCCTCACTCAGAAGTATCAGAGCCCATGATCTTTAGATTGCTACAATGAAGTAAAACTGTTTTTCATTTGTTTTGAACAATCAGAACACAAAGTGTTTCAAATCCTTGGCCACTGTTTATCTGCCATCAAAGCATTTTGTGTGAACTAACGGCATCAGGAGCCTAATCTCTTCTGCAGTATTTGGTTTGAAATCTGCTGGAATGCAAATACAAAAAAAAAATAATAATAATTACATGTGGGCCATGGGAGTAAACATACCGTTAAACATTTATAGACCAAAAATGATTTGGTTAAAAAAAAAAAGGTCAAAGGGTTTTTTCGCTTTGGAACATGTTTGACAACACTCAAAAAAGGTCCATGTCTCTGATCGTCTGACGGGCTGAAGGACAACCAACAGTAAAAACAAGTGCATGAAAAAAATAAAATAAACTTTATCACAACAATTCATTCTTGGTTCTTATTACAGGCACAGGTCTCTGTAATCCAGCACTCTGAGGAACCTTGTGGGTTCTATTAAAGGTTCGGGTCAAACTGTATCTGAAAAACAACTAGACAATGATAGTTTCCAAACGCTGTTTGACCCAGACCCGCTTTTTTTTTTCTTTTACATTAATACAGATGAGATGGAGCAACATTTAACAGTTTACACTTTGTCACAAAGTTCTCCAACAATGATAGTGGTTTACATGAGAAGTGAGAAGAGATGAGGATGCCAGTTAGGAGTCAGGACAGATCAAGTACATAGGCTAGGTTTCTTGGTAGGCCACCCGACAAAAGGCTTTGCAAGGTCACATAGAATTCTGACTTGTTGTGTAAGAACACACTTAAGGCTGAGGCATGTCTTCTCCTGTGGAATGAGACCTGTTCCTGTTGTAAAATGTTCTGGCACAAGAAAGGTAAAACTTCAAAAAAAAAAAAAAAAAAAAAAAAAAAAGAGAGACAAATTGTGAGGAAAGAAGCTAAGCCTACTCAAAAGATAAAATAAAATCAATAAAAAGAATATATTTGCCGTTCCAACAACTTTCTTTCTTCCCCCCTCCACTTGTCCTGTACTGGCTCGGGGAATTTACATGGCTAACGTACCAACTAGCAGCTTGGGATGAAAAGTCAGCTTTTCGACACTCATGTCAGTGTGGTTCACAAATGGTTCCCTTCGTCAGAGATGAGCTGCAGCATGTGGGGAGTTTGACCCTCTCATGTGGTAAAAACCAAAGTGGAGAGTAAAGAAAACGAGGAAAAAAACAAAATAAAAACCGGAGGATGAGAGTTGACCTGTATACATCAGAGCCAGATGTACGACTGTGCAACAAGTCAAATCCACGCTCTTTCACCCCTCAACCCCGAATATCCCCACTGTGTTGTTGTGCTTGCATGTCTAAGAGAATAAGGCATCAACATGAAGTAGGAGGAGGGGCTTAACACGGGCCTCATCCTCCTTGCTCCGCCCCCACCATGCTGCAAAAATGATGCAGAGACTCCAGGCCGCTTCGACGTACTCTCAATAAATACACCATAAAATATTCCGCTTATATTTCATATATATATATACTCAAAGAACAACACATTTAAATAGGACAATAAAAGTCGGCTCAAGAACAATATTTCAAAATTGGATAAGTGTTAAGACAAAAACAGAATATATATATTTTTTTACAGTTATACCTATTTTGACTCTAAAATAGTTACTGTATAAGAATATCGCAATCAGGCATTACTCAAGCATTATATGTAATAAAAGCAATTTGCAGTTTTCTTTCATGTAGTATAACATATGCAGCATACCAAGGTAAGTGAGGTGCAGTGTTTTGAGATTTCTTATAAAAAAGAAAGGATTTCAACCCTCCGGACTGAAAAAGGTACCCGCAGAACTACAGACTGTCCTCAGTGTTTTTAAGTCGACAGCATATCGGCTCAGGACAAGATACCGCTGGGAAACATGTTCCCTCCATCAGGGACAGGACACACGGCAGGGCATTGCACTGAGATGGGAACTATTGCCATGGACTGCTACTAAGGCTGGGCATCAATACTGACACTGGACCTGTTCTTTTTATGTCAATATATTAAATGTGGGGAGATTAACATCAAAACAGATTAAAAGTCTTGACTGAAATTCCTTGTTTTGCTTGTTTCAAACAGATTTGCTGTCGTACGCGAGAGAAAAGTTAAAAATTATTTTTTGTCATTGCAAGTGTGCACCGTATTAAAGAAAAAAAAAAAAGGCCCAGGCTTCAAAGCTGCTTCAATATTTTGTAGCCCTGAAACATCTTGAAGGTACAAACTAAATCATGTTCCGATACCTGGGCTCTGGCTGTAACAAGGTGTCGAGTGGCAACCGAGCAGACAGAAGAGCATGAGGCACACGTTTGATGGCCGACTGTGAAGTTTGGTTGCGCACTCCCCCCTTTCGACTTATTTACGCTGCATCTCCGCTTCTTGGGATAGAGAAGAAATGAAGAAACAGGGTTCGAAACCTCTTGGCTATGTGTCTGAGTGAGAGTGGCAGTCTTTAAAGTGCTGTGCTGTGTTTGTCAAACGTGGGGTGGCGAGGGGGGGTTTACACCATCCCTGTGTCAAATATGCCCACCACGCTCCATCCCTGTAAGCCCACCCAGATCCACAATCCACTGTACCAACAAACCACTGGTCCAATACACTAAACGCACCAAAAAACAAAACAAAGCGATAGCTCAATCAAGACCATACACTTGGCATATTATTCTACATCTATGTAGGCTTGCAGTCTAAAATACACAAAATACACATTTGCATTGCCATCTCTAAAAAATAAACAAGTGAGTTTGTGTAAAATGCAGCCCATCCTGCACTGAGGAATTCTTATTTCTTTGATTTTACATTTTTACTTTCATTATACAGCACCATCAAGAGGAAAGGCACTTTCTGTGGACTTTCTCCTCGCTCCTTCGCTTCCCTCAACAACAAAAAGAAAAATCTGTAAGACTGATTACTGTAACTGTAAAGCATCTTACTTCAATTAAAAATAAAATAAAAAACAAATTGAGACACTGACCTTGTGCAATCAATTTGACAATTTTCTTCAGCGAGTCGGTGTGCAGTGTTTGCAAATTTGAAATTAGTGTACCCTATTATTTTAATCAAATATGACGAGTCATTTTAATAAAAGAAGCAGATGAAAATCAAGAGTTTCTCTTTGCCATCAATACAAATATATTGAGGAAGAAAAGAAGAATAACCAATCAAAAAAAAGGTTTACTTCCACTGGCCAAAAGGCTCTCGCTTTTGTTAGCAAACAGAAGCAAGAAATGACCTAAGAAACGCTGATGACATTTTAAAATGCAGGCAAACACAGCTGCTATGTAAACATGTGTTTTCCACAACCTGAACAACCGTTGCAGACTGCAAAGATAGTGAATCAATCAACCCCACATATTCAATTATTTAAAAGCTTCCACCGATCAGCTTCAACTCTTTCCAAAAACACTGACGCACTTAAACCCACTAAACTGTCCTTCAGCTCTTACCTTTCCTGCACCTTGTAAGGGGATTGGTTGAAATTGTATGGCCATGGAATGTAATCCTCTGGCACAGGGGAGTAAATTTTTAGAAGCAAAATAAGATTATTGGCTTTGTCACACTGCAGATTTACCTCGAGGCCAAGGCTCTGAATTTGTGTGCTCCTGGAAGTGGCTAAAATACGGAGGCCGGTAAAAGGAACAGAGGTTGCAACGTGACGCAAATCCTCCCAAAGGATTGAACACAAAAGAAAACGGAGGACTACCGCACATTGCAGAGTTATTCTTTGATCACGTGTCTTTGAAATGGATTACCAAAACCTTCAAAAAGAAAAAAAAAACTTGCCTAATCCTTCCCACTCCACCCCGCCGCGTTAAGGAGCAGGCGTCAGCACCAGTCAGAGGAAAAAACCGAGAACATTCAGGAGAACAGGATCGACAGAACCGACTCGTCTTCTGTTCTCCGCTTCTTTTTTTTGTCGTCGTCACAACAGGATGTAAAGCAAAGACTTTCAGAGTACGCAAACCTCGTCTCCTCTACGACAACTTCCAACTGCATGAACATTGACAAAAACGTAGGAGAAATAAGTATTAAGCATCTTGCAAGCCGTTTTTTTTTTAAACATCAAAGAAAGAGGTGGGTTAAATCCTCATCCTCCTATCATTAACAGTATGACAGTCCAAACACACGTCACTAGGTCCAACAAGCCCACCACTGTTCACACATACAGGATACTATACGTTATACACTGACACAGTAACAAGTCAACAGTCAGCTGCAATAATAAAACTTTGTTTTTTTTTTTTTAACTATTACTTCTCATAATACATTTATTACTAAGATTGATAATTAGATTACATTTTTTTCTGTTAGCAAAAATAAGTGGTGTGCATTACATAACTTAAAATGTACAAATATATTTTTATTCTGGCTTTTTAAAAAGGCTTTCAGATACTAGTGAAACAACGAAGGCTCAAAGCCACTGGCCTCCACAGTGGAAGGCTCGCCTGTGACAGGGCAGTCATATGCAACAGTGGAGGCAGGACCCTTCTTTATACCCCACCGTCCAAAGGAACACCTGCTGTTGTACCGAATACAAACCCTCAATGCTGATCTAAGCCAAATTAAAATCATGCACCTAAGCTAATCTTACCTAAAAAGGTATAAAACTTATAAATCTAAATCTTTCTGAAGCACCCTCTCCTGTCCCTCCGTTAGTGAGGTTAAATGTTTGTTTTTTTTCATTACCTATCGAGTCTCAGCTCAATTTCTTAGAGTAGCACCATGCCTGTGTTCAGTCCAGAAACACATGCTTCTTTTAGTGCAGATAACTTTTTCTTAAAAACATATGTCCTCCCCACCCCCAAACAAGCTTCAGGTCATCAGCAGAGGAGAAAAAGCTTAACTCGAAACCTCTTTTCCTCTCGCAACACTTTTCAAGCCAACAAGCAGAAGGGAGGTGAAGGACGCCATCAGCACGCGCCGATTCCGCAGCGAGCCACCTCCGTTTGGTCTCTTGGTTTTCTTTTTGACGCCAATAAGGCACGAGCGACGTAAAAGTCACATTTCTGCTGTAGTTGTCCCCTCATCTGCTCGACTCCTCTGCCGTGCTGTGAAGCCCGACTCACGGCCGATACGTGGGCAGGAATTTCACCGTTTTGTGGACTTGTTAAAGTGAAAAACGTTACTGAATGACTTTGCTAAACCCCGTGCCCATTAAGCCTAGTCTACTTGTATCCCCCCCCCCCCCTAAACACAATGTAGCAGCTGGATTCATGTCGTAAATATTAGGCAAAAACAAAAACCAAAGCAATAAGACCACTCCGAAGCAAAGCCAACACTCATGTACAGGCATTTAGAATACACACTTTGATCTATAGGATATCTGAATGAGATGTAAAGTCAGTAGATGGATGATAAGAATGAGAGGCATCAGGTGAAAAACGTTCTTGCTTCAAAATATCCTGCTTATATGTTGAGTATAAGTTTTGATCAGGGAAACAACTTTAGACAATCAAAGCTTTCTGCCAGGCACTTGAATACTACGTCATTATGGCCTTAATACTCCACTCTGATGTTGTCAGGTGAAAAGATGCTTATTGTTTTTTGTTTGTTTTTTTTTAGCCATAAGAAAAATCATCCTCATTATTGAACAGGAGTTTGAAAAAGTCAACAAACATACTCTGAAACCACAGGGGAGCATTAAATCCTTCAGTTCAAGTAAAAAAAAAAAAAAAAACACAAATCACTGAAACTGTTGCACCATTTTAGCCTAACAGTAAGGAAAAAAAATGTGCTGCTCGTTTGACTCACAGAAAAGCAATGCAAAAAAAAAAAAAAAAGAAAGTGCCTCGGAAGTGGCAAAACTTTTGTCCTCGTGAGGAAACTCTTTTTCTGATGAAATATTTAACCGTTACGAGTCGTTCAAGTCCCCTAAAATCCTCGTCCCTTCGCTCAACTGATTATTGCACTAAGAGGAAACCGTTGACACAGTTAATCTAATTCTCTAAATCTAATTTATCCCCAGTCTCGAACACAAAAGGGAAATGTAAAAATAAAGCACTGAGGGAAATGAATGGATGATGATTGCTGAGATTATAAAAACAAAAAGCTTTACATAATAAAGTCATTTAAAAAAAAAGGTAGAATCATAAAACGTTTCACATAATGCAGAAGAAACAACTAGGTTAAAACAGTGTTTACACTTAAAAATACCCCATAGATGGTTGCATTTCAGCAATTGATATATCAGCCAATATAAACTGCCCCAGTTCAAACAAGACAACTGACTGGTTTGACTTGTGACTTCAGGGGGGGCATTTATACCTCGTCGCCAACAGATGGCAGTGTGCTCAAAAATATTTCTCTCAAACAAGAAACTAATGAGAAGTGACAAAAGGAAAGAGGAAAAAAAAAAAAGTGGCAACGTGGGAGGACCTGTGGTCCGTAAAACTGCACTCCAAGACGACTTAAGTTTCAAAGGTTGGGGAATTTCAACAAACTACAGTAAAATAGAAAGAATGTAAAAGTGCTGCTGCTCAAACCGACTTGAGGTACTAGAAATGGCAAAAAGAGCAGAATAAACTATTAAAAAAAAAAAAAGGTCCACGCCAGAGGAGGGGAAACGTAAAAAGAAACAAAAATAAAAACACCCTTAGGAGACAAACAGGAGGGGAAAAAAACAGGAGGGGGATTAAAAAGGGGCCTAATAAGGGAGGAAATAAACTAGTTGGCTGGTTTAATATTGCATAATAGTGCTGAGTTTCTGTCTTATTTGTTTTTAAAGCAGCGATTGCATCCTCAGTCCAGTGTGGGGGGGGTGCCTTCTCCCCTCGCTCCTCCCTGCTATCCTCTGCACAGTGTCAGGTCCGCATTGACTAGGCATGTTGTGTGGGGGTGGGTGGGGACATGCACCTATGAGAACTTCTTGACTGGCGAGCCAGGCGTGCATGCCTGTTTGTGTGTGTGTGTGTGTTTTAAAGGGGGTAATGTTTGAAAAAGGGTGGTGGTTGTTCACTCAGGCGAAGTACATGGTCCTCAGAGTGTCGTGGTGAATCTGAACAGCTTTGGCCAGTGCCTGGGGATCACGACCGTTACTCTGACCAGAAACATGACTGCCTTCAGCGCTGCGGACAGAAAAGAAAAGACTGGTTGTAGCAAACAGATAATACTCAAGCATATACTGAAAAACAGATGCTTATTATGTTATTTCTATCTTCATTTTATACTCCAAAAATGAGAAAAAAGGTCCATCGCTTTATTTTTGTCAAACCAGAAGTTTAACATAGTCATTATCAGATCATTTAAGGTGGATATAGTTAAATAACCTTAACAGACGGTTGTCCGTAAATAAACAAATTAATGTCAGCTAACTATTTTTGCATTTTTTTTAATCCAACCTCAGACATAATTTTTTTTGATATAGTTAATGAAGTTAATTTCTTGAAAAATATATATTTTATCTAGCTCCATCTTAAATGATCTGATAACATAAATAAGCACATTTAACTTTATAACCAGGCAATAAATAATGACTAATTTTACATTTTTTCAATTCCCTGCAGCTTCTGGTTTTATTACATTAAACCTTTCTCCAAGAGGTCAATTCAATTCAAAAATACTTTATTGATCCCAGAGGGAAATTAGGTAATTAGGTCCATGGTAAAGAAATTAAAGCCATAGCAGGTTTACCAAGGACAATGTTGAGTTGTCATAACACTGTTAAACTAGAATACCCATCAGTTTTTAAACCGAAAATCAAAATGACCAAAAAGTACACAGATCTAAGATCCAGAGTTGAAAAACAAAACTGGGTAATTTTATTTCATTTTATTTTTTTACCTGTCATGCTCTTTGTCCACCAAATGGTAGCGGGCACGGAAGGCCACCAGGTGGGCGTAGTAGGCAGGTGCAGGGATGGAAACTGAGCGGGTACAGCGCACATAGGTGTGGCACAACTGGTAGGTGAGCAGCTGGAACTCGTCAGCAGTAAAACAATTGTCATCCCACAGTACATGGTAGTGGGAGGGCCGACTGGTGCCCTGAGGACAAATAGAGAGATGGTGTGTTGACAATATAAGTGATTAGGTCAAATCTTGTTAAAAACAAGAAGAAAGATTTGTGGTAGTTGGCAAAAAGCAGATGCTCAGATTATTATTATTTTTTTTGGAAAGGTATGTGACAAAATGGCAGCAGGTTGTGAATATAAAGAAAGATGTTCTAACCTGTATTCCAGCGTGACTGCAGAGGTAAAAATCAAACTCGTAGGGGTGTGTGATGTCTGTATCCACAGTAGTACCAGCAGGAATGTTTCCACTGCGTCCAACCTTACAAAGCAAAGATAACAGTCCTTAATACAGCCAAATAAATAAATAAAATAAACAAAGCATGCAAACAAGCGAAGCAAAAAACAAACAGAAAAACATTTAAAGGACTATATGATAAAAAAAACTTAAAAATTGTATTAATAAAAAATTTTTAAATTATGGCGCAACCATCATCCAGTTCCTCCCAAAACAACCAATTATATTTATTATGCCCTTGAGAGCTTAATGCTCTGCAGGAAAATGCCTGTGGAAAAAATAAGGTTATTACTGGGTTGGTCTTACTCAGGAGACACTGAGTGCCCCTTCAGAGCTATTGGTCTGGGTTGGGCCTAATGCTTAAATCGAATGCAATTACACAGGTTAGGAGGGGTAACAGTCCAATTATCTACAAAAAGGGTAAATAAAGAAGACCATTTTCAGTACTTATTGTGCTAATAAAGAGCATAAACTAGAACGATCTCCTTGTACAACTTTAGCAACTGGCAAGTTTTCAGTTTGTTCACATTCATGATAAATAAACTTATTCTCTAATCGGGCATTCATCAAATCCTGAAAATGTTTGACAATATAAACATTTTTTACTGTTATCCATAAAATCCTTCATATAATAAAATGCACATATGGAAATTCAAAATTCAGAGGTAACCTCAGTTAATCCATTATCAGTTCTAATGCAACACTTCTAAACTGTTCTTATTTTATGTTTTTAAGAAATCAGGGTACATCCTTGAGTGAAATGGAAAATCTGGGCCAAATATGCAGACATTTTCTTTCCAAAGATGCTTCACCCAAGAACTGTACGGACAGCGACCCATGAAAATACAAAACTGCTTCTAATGCTTTTACAGGAGCGGAGGCATAAAAGCAATATTGACCCAGTTTAATAGGAACAATTATTTTGTTCTACTCAAAGAGCATGTGCTCTGTAGTGTTTTTCTCCGTGCCTCTCTCATCTTTTGAGCACGTGCGTTGGTAACTTACTCTCTCGTTGCGGTCGGCGCAGAAGAGGCGTGTATGGTGGCGTTTTTGCACAACAATGTAGGTAATGCCTGGCTGGTACTCCTTCTCCAGGCTGATACAGGCCTCACGGATGGCCAGCAGCTCATAGTACAGCACCTGAGGAGAGCGAAGAGAAAAATCTGCTTGAGGCATTTATGAGGGGAAAAAAATGAATCATTTAAATGAAAGTGTGTAAATTTATTCTTGGAAGTTCAAATAACTGGTATAAAAGTACACAACAATCACTTCACTGCGTATGAAAAATTAATAACAAAAAGGGAATGTGATCAGATTTCAGCTCATTTCTGCAAATGATAGAAATGCACCACTAGAGGTTGCTGTACAAAGAGTTCAGCTTTTATCATAATATAAACAGCTGATTATATTACACACAATTTAAGGATAAACACTAAAGATATGGCAGAACCCAATTAATGTAGCCGCTTCTGTTATTATCTCAGACTTTTGGTACTGCAGGGTTAAAAACCATGTAAACTTCTAGCAAAACAACAGTCATGTTCCTATAACTGGACCAAATTAAATGTTAAATTCTATTAGTAATACTTCAAGAAACCTCATCTTGTGGTCATTCTTGAAACATAAAAGCTTTAGCTTTGCATCAAAAACTACATTTCTAAGAAAATAAACACATTAAATAAAATGTACATATTCAAATCCTTTTAACACTACATTATTCCTAAACCTGAGCTTACTTTGACAGTAACCTGGTGTTTAATTCACCTGCTTAGTAAAAGTAAAGCTATATTTTAGTGCTGGGCATAGATTAAAAATTTTAATCGCAATTAATCTCAAGTATTTTTTTAGGAACGATCACTTTACTATGGCTGAATGTATGCGTTTGTATGTTGCAATACATGTGTGACACACAAACTCTTTTCTTTTTCATTTTAACTTCTTATTGAGTATTGTTTTGTATTGCTTATTGACAACTGGGGCTTCATCTATCTTTCATTCCTCATAATACTCATTCGGAATTACAAGAAAAATATTGAACTATTGATTTAA
>JAUBOC010000048.1:5667848-5704650 GCA_032275365.1 Anablepsoides cearensis
GGGCAATGCATTTTAAAAAACTTTAAACAAATGAGGGAAAGCAAGCCAGTCTTAATTTTTCTTTTTCTCCCACACGCTGGTCTGCAGAACCTCCCTGTTTGTTTACTCTGGTTTTAAACTGAAGTGATATTTCAGGCTCAAATTGCTCCGGTGGTGAGACAGTTTGCAACACCTACAGATAACTTTACTTCCTCCCAGCCCACCGTTGGGAAAGGTTTTAAAATTAAAAAATGCCCTGAACAATCCGGCAGCTTCAGGCATGTTTCCCTCAGCTGCAGCTCGGGTTCATGTGAGCGGCTGCACGCGCAACAACAAAGGCTCTCATTGGATGAGACGCGAGATGAAAGCTGTCTAAAGCCAATAGTGATCAAGATCCCGCCTCCCCGCAGCGACCACTGGGTTTGTGTGTGTCTGTGTGTGTGCGTCTTAACCGGCAGCACACAGAACAAAAATCAGACGGAGAAATATAAAGAAACTGCGTTAAAATAATTAGCCATTAATTGTCGGCTACTATAAATAGAAAATAAACGGTAGCAAACCTGTCTGAACTGGCCTTCTGAAACTCCGTCCCTGTAGAAAATGATCCTGGTAGGCTTGTAGCGGGTTGATTTGTAGAACTGGATGAGCAGTTCCCGCACCATAGACGCCAGGTCCTGGATGACCTCCTGCCTGGGTCTCTGGACACGCACAGTGGCACAGTACCTGCTGGGGTGGGCGTCCATACTGCCCACCACCTGAAAGAGATAAATGAAGGGGCAATGATGATGAATCAGAAGGACAAAGGTAAAAACAATGTTGCAATGTCCGTGTTGTGAGTCATCGATGAAACTCACTGCTGCAATTGAAGGCTTCTTCCCGTCTCCAGCTGGTGGATGCGTAACATCTGCTCCCAGGAAGATAACTGGCTGCTGAAACACTGACGGTCTGAGGATTAAGAATCGGCAAATACGAGAATTAGAGGGAGTGGAATCAAACTGTATAATGATGGTTAACTCTCTTAAAAATTGATTAAAATATATTGTAGAAACAAGTTTCAAATCCATAGTATAAAGTAAACTAAGAAGAGTTGGAGGACTTGCCTTTGATGAGGCACCAGGATGTTGTTTATGCCTCCCAGCTTCACATTGATCTTGAGGCAGAGGTTGGAGAGGGTCTGAGGGGACGTCTTCACTACATTCTTCACCTGAACACACTGGGTCGCCATGCCCAGCAGGGTGTCTCCCACTCGCTTCACCTCCGCTATAGAGGTGTCCCCAAAGAAAAATATTTTTTTAAGCACTTGTTTTTGCACACAGTATTTAAAGTGCATCTTTGGACTAAAACATGTTGGCGGCTGAGCAGTTTTCTTACCATAGACTGGAGTTTTCCCGGGCAGGATGACAATGATGAGTTGTAGTCCGGCATAGGTGTTCTTTAGGTGTCTGAACATGGGCTCCACGCTGTCTGCACCCTGGGCGTATTTACAGAAGCAAGGCTGGCCTTGGATGGGCATTCCAGCATCCTTTGAGATTTTACGCAGCTGGTCTGTGAAACCCCTGCATAAGTGAAAGGAAACAAATGACTTAATGTAATAACATAATAATAATTCATATAGTAACGACATTCACAAATAGAGTCGTGTAATAAAAATCATATTGATGTCATTTTCTCAAACAAGTATTTTGTTGTGTGTAGTGTTTAAAACCTCACATGATTTGTTATTTGTCTCACTGACTATTTGATCATAAACCAGATCTGTAGTGCGGATACTGATAAGAAAAACAGATCAATTAGGGAGAACTAAACTAATATAGTCAAATGGCAAATTTTTATTTTATTTTTTTAAACTGGGCGTCACATTGAAAAAAAGAATCTCACTTGAGAATTTCTTCCCGACACTGCCTCTGTGTGGCGAAGCAGGCAATAGCCCACATCTTGATCTCCACCCCGGTGTGGAACTGTTTCCCCCTCATGTCCCACACCCCGTGGCTGGGTGTGGCTACAGTGCGGTTCTGAAACAACATCACAGTCTCAGCACACGTACGGAAGATTGCGCAAGCACAAACAAAACTCATGTTCACGGCACTCGCGCTTAAACAATCAGAAGAACAAGCGCAACCTCAATCAGAAGTAAAAAAAACACACACAAACTACCGTGCATTCTGCATTCTCCTCACTCATCTGCACATACATTTACACTTTGACATAAAAACAAAGAAACAAAACATGCTTGTGTGAGTTTTTACAAGACAGAGACAACTACTACTTTTAAAGTTTTAATATAATAAAATATCTTATATCTTAGCTGTGATGCAATGAAGCAGATAAGTTGTATTTTGTGAATAGCTACTTTATAATTTAAATACTGAGTAAAAATATAAAAAGGTAAGCATTAATGAAAACTATAGTTTAGTGTCAATAGGCTGCCTTTATTTTATAAAGTAACTTTATTTCTTATAGAAAAGTTAAGCAATTACAATTAAGTCATTTAAAACAGGTATTCTAAAAAAAGTTTAGCACCTGCACTTTTTTTTTTTTGGAAAAGTAGGAAAAAAGGTAACATTAACAAGACTTATAAGTCAAAAAAAGACAAATAATTAAATAATCAAACCCTAAATTACAAACAGAAGCCAGTGTGTTAGTCCCCCACACAAACAGAAGGGGAAAGCGTGTCAGACAAACAGAGAGAATGGGCGTGATTTAAAAGAAGGGTACCATAAAGTGCTCAGTGCTCACCCTGCCGCCGTACTGCAGCATGGGGGCGGGTAGCACTCGCCCCGTCACGTGGGCCATCTCGTCGCGCACTTTAAACTGGAACTCTTGCACAAAGGGATCGGCTTCATAGTTGGCACTGCGCACCTGCAAAGAGGAGGAGGCAGAAAACTTAAAACATCTAACGTTTCCTTTTTCAACTAACTGCGGACTGTTTTGTTTCAATTAAAACTCTTGGTACTCCTCCGTTCATAGGTTTGAACAATAAAGAGGCTTTTGCATGCTTATTTGTAATAAGTGTAAAGTTAGCGGAATGTGTACAATTGTATGTTGCAATACACTACATATGCAACACACTATGTAATGTTTTTTATTTATAATTATTATTCCTCATCTCTTATTGTACTTTTTATTTATTTTTTTTTTCATCGCTGATAACTGGGCCCTCAGTATCTATTCGTCGTTCTTCTTGTCATTTAGAATGACAATAAAAACTTTGAATTTGAATCAATTTACAAAATTGTATTGCAATGTTTAGAACATTTTTCCAGGTACTGCTTTATATGAAATATGTTCATTGCATTTTTAAAATGTTTTACTTTTTGTCTCTTACATGCTGATCAGACTCATCTGCAGAACCCTCCCTCTGTTTCTTACGGTGGTTTTAAACTAAAGTTCAGCATTGCAGCATTTACAAACAAAGTTTACAAAGAGTTTTAAATTTTAAAATGCCCATAAAGGTCTGGTCACTTCCTCCTTTCTTTATTCTGTCTGCGCACTCTGTGGGTTAATGTGAACGCTGCACACCGATAGGCAACAGCCTAATAACAAACGCTCTCATTGGTTGAGACAAACGATTATGCCCACCTAGAGCCAATAGTGATCAAGATCCCATACCATCGTGATCACCGGCTTTGTGTGTTACAGTAAACGGAAATACTGTATATTTAAATACAATGCACATTAAATGGTAAATGGACTGTACTTATATAGCGCCTTTCTTCCCATCTAGGGCACTCAAAGTGCTTCACACTACAATCTGTGTCCTCATTTACCCATTCACACAGCACTCCGTTAGGTCTCTACAAAGCTAACATGTACCTATCTATGGAGACTAATCAGTGCCAATCACATTCATACACTGATGGGACACACATCAGAGGCATTGGGGTGAAGTATCTTGCCCAAGGACACAACAACTGAGACAGCTGGACGGGGGATCGAACGGGCGACCTTCCGGTTCCAGGGCCACTCCTCTAACCACTCTGTCACAGCCGCCCTTATTAAAAAAATATGGCCGTTAAATGTGGGCTGCGTTAACGTAATAATTTGTATTTCAATATTTTTTATTGAGAAGACGAGAAAGGGTGAAAAAGTAATTGAAGAATGTGAAACATAATACCAGTCATCAGGACCTTATTGAAACTCTATTAGGATATTCAAATGTAATACAGAATTTATTACGTAGCTGTGACAGGCACAGCTTATCGGTTTTGCTTGGACCATGCCATCCAGCCAACGGTGCATAAAAACATGGTCATGTTTATCATGATTTGTTGTACTGAACTCCAATCATTTTGCTTCTTAGACAACAGCTCGAGGGACATGGTTTAATAAGCTAACGACACATAAAATGTGTATAGCTAATCTCATTGGAGCCAGAGGCAGGCCGTTTTTCAGTTTCTATAAACAAATGCTGCAGACACTGTAGGAGACTCGTATTAAAAGCCATTTGGAATGAGGCCTTTTTGTCCCAAGGCAGATTTGCACTGTAATTGCCTAGTGTGATAGAAAAGCACAAAGACATGCCTCTGGTAACAAAAAAAAAAAAAAAAACATAAAATGAGGGGTGAGGTGATTACAAAATTAGTCTCTTAATAAAATCAGGAGCAGCACGGCATCAAAACTTTGAGAGAATGAACTTCCCATAAAAGTGACAGCTTCAATTGAAAGATTCTAAATTCTCCCGACATTTCTGTTAAGTTTAAAGCACAAAGAGTTTCTGTTTACACAGATTGTTTTTGTCTTCAATTTAGTTTCCACTGATTGTAGCCTTTGACTTCAGATATTAGCTTTTCTTATCGGACATAAAAAAATTTACATTGCAATGATGCATCAATTCAAAACGAAACCTTTGACTTAAAAATGCAGTGACTGAAAACTCACCAGCCTGCTGATCTCCTCTTGTCGGTCGGGTGCAGAGCGAGCTGTGGCTTTAATCATTGTGGAGGTCTGATTATCTGTCAGCTTTTTAATGCACCGTTGACCAGCTACGATGTTACACACCTGAAATAAAAAAAGGAGCAGGATTTAAATTTATTATTTAGTTAGGGAGGGATTTCCAGAAGGCTCGTCTTGTCAATGTTTCTGCAGCTGCTCAATTTCCCATTTTTGACAGTTAACACAAAAATGTGTAATCATTACGATGTAAATGATGCTATTAAATTATTAAAGTCAGACGTGATTACTGAGTGGACTAAAAAAAAAAAAAAGTATCTTTTCTCTCACCTCCAGAGGCAGGTAGGTATGCTTTTGCTCCTGGCCCACCTGTAGACAGGGCAAATGTGGGTACTTGAGCTGCAGGTTGTACTTTTCCCTGAAATACTGGGCTACTGTACGTTCTACAGTCTGACCATTCTCCAACTGCAGAGGGAACCTGAGAAAAGCAAAATTACACGAGCTTCTCGTAACTGATATCTTCGTATTTTAATTAAAAACATGCTCATATTATTTGAACACAACATCAGCCGCTGCAAAAACAATTCATTCAGTAATAGATGACTAATGTTGATTGCATAATTGCCAGATGAGTAGGCAGTTATTTTTGGTGTTGGATCAGCTTCTTTTTTGGATCATGTTCCCTGCGTCCCCTCCCAAACACACATGCTGCCCAGAGTCTCCTGTTTTCTTCCAACACCACGAGGCTGACTCACGTTTGATGGCTGGCAGGCCGACGGGTCACGTTGCAAACACGATACTTCCTCCGCATCGTTCCACAGTGTGTCACCTCCACCTTTAAACCTGGCGAATATTACGAAAGCGTTGTAGTAACATGAAAAAAGGGTCTGTGGCATGTGCTCAAGCTAATCTGCCCCTCTTCACACAAACATTAAAAGCCAGTTTTCACACCACCCCTGCTTCACCTTTGATTTCTTTGGTGAATTTGACCCGATGAGAGTCTGTGAGAGGGCGAGGCTGCTCGTCGATGTTGTGGATATCCAGAACTTCACACATGAACTGGATCACTGGCTGGGCTTTGTAGAAAGCTGTGGCAGAGACTGGACGACAAAATATGATCGAGAATTACTTAAGAGAAAAATATCTGCTGTCGAGCTGCATTGGAAACAATTTCCACCGGCAAAAGAAATAACGGTAAAAAAAAAAAATGTTATCAGGACACCTTTACATGTAAAAGTGCCTGAGGCGCACATTAAAACAATTGAATTTCTTTGTGATTACACTTTCCTCTTCTGTTCCTGCCCCTTTTTTCACTCAGTTTACTGTTTGTAAATGTGTTTCAGATTTTGTTGTACTAAGTGGAATAAATATACACACAAATAAATTTATGTGCTTTTCATTACAACACAAATGAGATGCAGAATTTCTGTATAACTGGCAGAAAAGATTTAAATAAATTTTCTACTCAGTCCTTACTGAATGATTTGCAAACACTAGACTCCAGTTTCTACACCAGCTCTATTTGATGATGGAACACAGACAAGAGACTTGATGTAGCCAATTGATAAAGGATGAGCGAGCAGGAAAATAAAGAGAAAATAAAGAAATTCTTGGCAAAGACTCAAAAACAGACAAGAGACTTTAAGCAACTGGACAAGCACTAAAGCTGCATCGAGGAAATGCCCCACATAGCTTCACTGCTGACCCCACCAACACCCGCCAGTCTCAGTCATCCAGGCAAAAGTATGTGCACACACACACACACACACACACACGTCTCCACAGCAACAGTTCCCATTCAGCCAAGAGACCATGTTCCAGCATTCCAGCTCTTTATTTAAAGCTGTCCCAGGCTGGAAAACAGTCAATTTTGAAACTCAGCGCTCAGTTTTATTTATTCTTCTTAAATCCTACCCCTAACCTTTAACATAACCAGCTCTTTGCTCTGGCCCTGCACAGATTTGGTGTTGACGTACAATCAGTTTTTTTTTTTTTTGGGCCTGGATTCGGTGCGTTGGTGGCTGAAACAGAGACAACTGGTGCTAAGTTCGGCACAGGATCCAAAACCAGCACTTGGACCGAACAAGTATAAAAATATTTCTCTTACAGACTGCTTCTCCCACAATAGTAGTTTAAGAAATTAACAGAGAAGTACATAGAAAAATGAGATTGGCTAAATTCTGGCCAATATTTTCCCACAAACATTATTGTAAAATTCACAACAAGTGGAAGTTTGAGTTTCTGGTCAGATCTGATTCCATTCTGAACAAATAAATCAAAAGTATATCTTTGGGGAAAAAAAATACTTAATAGCAAAGAGGCTCCATGTCATTCTAATGTATCCGTTTAATAATTAAAATCTCATTTCCCCAGCTGTGAGAGGAACAGTAAAATCCATTTCTGTGCGTCAACAGACAAGAAAAATCCCCCCCATTTCTGGTTTCTGTGAATTTTTGATCATTTCTAAATATGAAAAGCTTTAGTCAAAATTTTAAAAACCACGCAGTGTTTTAGGGAGCAGGGAACAAGCACTTTCAGAACAAAAAAACAGCAGAGTTAGTCTCTCACCATCAATGTTTAGCATCATCTTCCACATGGCAGGACGCACGGACTGGTGAAAACCAAACCAAACCTCTCTCCCGCCTCCCAGAGGGTGGTCGTAACCCTCAGGAGCTGAGAAAAAGGAACGACCAACTGGAGTGTACCTGAATGGAGAGGAGAAATAAGTTTAAAAAAAAAGGCGATTTAAAAAAAAGTGTTAGAAAATTAAAAGTCATAAATATAAAAAAAAAGACAAAAGATGAGGATGAGAACCAAATGTGACAGGAAATAACAGTAAAACGACTAACTAAAATAAATGTGTTGAACAGGTGTCACTCATCTTTAACTCTGACTAAATCAGTGATACGACAGATTGCCTTAACCTTTATTCAACCTTTTATTACTCTGCACAAAAGACACATTAATAACAGGGAAACTTTTACTCTGAATTATACGCCGACGGTCTGTCAGGATGCCAACGTAATACCAAGCCTACAGCACCTGTGAGCGGGACTAAATGAAAGGTGTTGATAAAAAGCACCTTTTAATAACCCTCTGAAAGAGATTTTCATTACAGCTCAGACAATATTGTGTTTGGCTGTGTCTTTTCTGAGCCTCGGGAAAGTGATATTGAGTGGAAGACGGTGTGGTGTTTTATGAGAGCCCATAAAAGATGTGTTTGATTTCCGTTTGGATTAGAGTGCTGATACTGGTGCCACTGTGAAAACACAAATACGGTATTTACCCAGTGTATTTGAGGGATCGTGTTTATTGGTTTAATTCTACATCCAACTTCATATTGAATTAAAAGGTGTGGAAAATCTATTCAAAGTGGGTTAGTGATGTGTTAAAGTGAATTCTTTAACACAATTTTCTAATCATTGACAAATAAAAAAGGGATTAGAGAGAGAACCCGGAGGTCTGGATGAATCTTTATGAAGAAATTAAAAAGCCACGACAACTCACTTCATGGAAGGGAGGTGTCGTAGCACCACGTCTACTGCGTGAACGGGGTTGGTGCTGATGGGCTTGTCCAGCTCGAGAGGTTCAGGCATGCTGCGGCCGGTCAGCACCTCGTGGAGCATGTGCCAACTGACCAGAGACACAAACTTGATGGAGACTTTGAAGGGCCGATCTTTCCCGCCCTCGCCTGGAAGAGTGACGTCAAGGTCCACCTGAGAGGAAACAAAAAAATGATGGAGGGTGGGTTTCACGGTTTGGTTAACTCTACATTTATTGTTCTTAACACCATCTTCTTAAATCTTACCCCTGCGGATGCCACAGGCAGTGGGTTGGCTGTGTACAAACTCTTCTTTCCATCATAAACTGGCCTGCGATCTCCAAAGATTGTCACCTTGAAGTGCTGCACCATGGAGTCAACCACCTCCCTGCACAACGTGAGCAAAAAACAACAAATCTTTGTTACAGAGTTCATTACTGCATCAAAACTGAGGCCCAAACCAATGCAACATTAAGATAATGCATGCAATTTTTAAAAAAAAAAGGGTCAAATTTTACATCATCAGGTTGTGTTTTGTAAAAAAAAAAAAAAAAAAAAAAACTCAATCATTTTGTTGGACTACCTTTAGCTTGTTTATGGCATTCAAGCTACATTTATTTCCATCCACAGTTGCCGTTATCTTTTACTCCACCGAGGCAGATTGCAGTTCAAATAATATCTGATCATTCAAGTTTTTTTTTTCCTTCCCTCCAACCAAATGTCTACCTCAGATGGTCGCTCTTGATTCTCTCACACAGTTTGAAAATCCAACCTAATTGATTAATAACTTGCCTTTTCAGCTAATCTGTCACTTAACTTGGTTATTTAGAAACAAGAACACACAAAATGATTTAGAGTTAAAACAAAGCAGTGTAAGCCCAGAAATAATAATAATTAATCCAGTACTTTCAACCCAGTAAGAGCTCTAACTATAGTGCTTGGTTAAATCCAGCTGCAGACTTTATGTTGGCAGTGTGGTCTCAGTTATAAAAAAAAATTGAATAGAAAATTTACACACCACATTTACATAAACAAATAAAAGTTGAAAGAAAGTCAAATGTGTCAAAGAGCTGTTTTTGGAAAGAAGTTTTTATATTTAGTCTTGTGGTTATGAGTTTTAAAATGACCTGTGGCGCCCCCATCAGGGCAGAAGGTTAAACAGGCAGATGCTTATGTTTTTGGCTCCAAGGATGTAGTGGGTGTTCACTTCATCATTTCTTTTTCCTCTGTCTTGTTAAAACTGAATTTAATTTGTGCTCTATCCTCATAATAATAAAGTAAAATATAAATAAATAAACCCTTGAGCAAGTAAAATGATGGAGTATACCTGTTGACTCGGCGCGGGCACTTGTCAGGCTTGATGTCTACCTCGTACAGGTAGACATCCATCTTTGGGATCTCCACCTGGAAGCAGTTGGCCAGCAGCTTGATTGGCTTCCCCATTGTGCCATAGCCAGGGCGCCGAGGCATGGAGAATAGGGACTGGGCCCCAACGGCTCCTGAAAAAGAGCACGAAGAGAATAATCATTTGAAAAAAATCTGTGTGGAACTCATTCAAGTCGCTCAGATGAAAAACAAACAATGATGAAACCTCAGCTGTTAGTAAACAAAAAGATTTTGTATTTCAGTAGAAACATGTTTGAAAGGATTCGTTTTCAATAACAAACAGAAGGTTTTATCTTTTAAACGTTTTCCCTAATGTTCTTGGTAATTACTGCACTTTACATTTTTTCAAATTGTTCTTAGAAAATGAAAAACTCAAAAATGGGACATTTAATGCTCAATTATTTAAAATTGACATAATGCACATTGATCTTTCCTCCATTCTGTCAGCGCTAGTTTGCAGAAATTACTAACAAGATAATGACTGCCTGAGCGTAGATATAAAAAAAAAGTCAAGCAGAGAATATTCAAAATGTCAAGATAAGGATTTGTGCGCAGGGGAAAAGCCAAGAACACAACACACCAAACGCTGACATTTCCAGTCATACGAGACAAACCGACTCACGTGAAACACTCAAAAATCATTTATGCAACATGAATATGCAATGTGATCTGATAATGAAAAAAATAATAAAATTCCAGTGTCATATTTATAAATGGTTTGACATTTACAGTTAAAAGCAATTCCTAGTACGTCAACTCTGAAATTAAATAACACCTCATATGTTTGCCACAATCAGGAAGTGTGTTCTCAGTAAACTGGGGAGTCTTGCCAGTAAAGGTGGGTGATATTGAAAATTTGATATTGATACAATATCAAGCAAATACAGGGATAAAAATCCCCAATTGATTCAATAACTTAACTGAAGGTCGATGCACTGCAAAAAACTGTCCATCTAACCAAGTTTTAAAACCTTATATCCAGCCAAAAAGTCTTTTAGATCTTGTTTTGAGACTGATTTACTAAACAAAAACTGATTGTGTCAGAATAATCTTGTTGTTAGATTATTTGTCTTGTTAGCCTGAAAATTTGACTCAAATCAAGATTCTTGAAATAAGAAAAAATGAGTCAATTAAGTATTTCAAGAATCTTACCAAGTAAATTTTTCTTACTCCATTGGCAGATAATTGAACTTGATTTGAGTCAAATTTTCAGGCTAACAAGACAAAAAATCTAAAAACAAGATTATTCTTCTGACACAATCAGTTCTTGTTTAGTAAATCAGTCTCAAAACAAGATCAAAAATATAATTTTTTTGGCTGGATATAAGGTTTTAAAACTTTGTTAGATGGACAATTTTTGCAGTGTGAATTATCAAATTGATAAATCAGAATGAACTTTTATAACTTATGTGCTATTTTTTCACCCTTTAGATGATTTAATTAAATAGAATTTGGGTCAAGTATTATAGGTACAGTAAATAGAAAACACTTTATTATCGTAGTAAAGGTTTTGTTTGGAAACGGTTACAAAACAATTTCCTCCCATACATAATCATGTCTGGATTTGAATCTAAGTGAATAAAATAAAAAAATACATGTAAGAAGCATCATATGTGTCACATATTTTGGGGGAAAAGAAGAAAATTGTCACTGAGCTTGCAGACTCAACGGGAAACCATGAGATGAATCAGACATGAGTCACTTTGATCCTGAACCGCAGAGTTCTCATCCTAATCTGCCACGCTCATGTTGGGGCTATTTTTGGGTTTGCTGAGGCCTGCCTTGCCTTCTACATCAAACCTCAGGAAAACCTGGGCTTTTGTTGATGCACAGCACTGTTTTTATTACGCTTGTGAGAATATGAATGCAGCTGCAGTCATACTATAGAAGTAAAAAAAAAATGGTTTGCTACTTTTGCCTTATTTTTTTTAATCTATTTTACTTTCCCCACATTCTCTGTGCTCTCTACCCCCAAAAAAATAAATAAACAAACTGCCCATAATGTGCCATTGATAAATACGAGTCATGCTTGAGTGTGTGATTCATTTTAAACTTGACTCACAGGGCCACATGTGTAGGCTGCAGTTCACAGCTAAACTGAAGTGGGAAATTCATAAAGAAATCTCCCCACAACAAAACTGAAACCTTACATGAGGTAACGGCAAATAAATATAGGATTTGTTCATTTACAGCTAGGTTATGAAGGTTTTGTTCTAGATTATTGAAGAAGGGCTAAAACCTTTGATTTCAGGTGAAATAAAAATAAGATGTGGGGAAAGTCTGAAATTCCTGCTGCAGCTGTCTCTGTCACAGAACATCATGATTATTCACTCTGGAAATCTGGTGAAACTAGTGAGGAATTTCCAAATTACTACAAGCACATAATAAGAAAGAAGAGGTAACCCAGACAGAGAAACCAACACAAACCTTCAGCTTCTGGAACCTTCAACAGATTACATCCACACAAACAAACCACCCCATAAAGGGCAAGTTCTGATATTCCACCCACTGGTGGGCACACACAGCAACTAGTTTTGTTTCAGCATAAATACGACAGACATGCAGTCATTTGTCACTGTGGCATTGTAATGCAATGATAAAACCACGTAATTGATTTTGATATTACTCAGCTACACCTTTGGTATGTAAGCAAACCACACCACTCAGAATTTTCTCAGACAAACAAATTGCCCCTGACACATAGCTAAACCGGACTTTTCAAGTTTCCAAAACATGCCTCATTGTAAAAATAGCCTACCACTAGCAGCGATGACTTGTTTGCACTGTGGGAATCTTATGTTAATCACCTAAACCACTCTTTAAACCAGATTTTACTTGGCTTTGAAAATAAATACTTTTAAATCATTTCTGTATAGTGCTACAACATCCTAAACAGATGCAGAATACACAGCAATGAAACTATATCCAAAAATTGATACAGCTTAACTTTACTTGAACCAAAGACGACTCAAATTCCTTTATACAGATAAAATAAAACTCTTCAGTACAACAGATTGATAAATACCGGTTAAAAACAGCAACTTTAACAAAAATCATTCTCCAGCAATGACTGAATAAAGATGAGACCATATATCATCACACAGAAGGCAACAAGCTGAGAGGCCGAAAACCTACAGAGATGTTTAACCAAAGCTGATTAAGGAAGTGTTCAAAAATCTGGCCCTGAAGTACATCAGAAAACTCTCCCTCTATCTTCCAGTCTTCTCTCAGAGACACAACAAGATTCAAAGGCAAAAGTGACGGGGGTCAGAGGGGAATTGTTTTAAGTTAAAACAGGGCATAAATGCAAAAATGTTCAGCGAAACATTTCACTTTCATTTTACACATTTATTCAAATTATGCTACTCATGCATGAAAATGAAAATTCTTGAACATTAAAAAAAAAAATCTACATTAAACAACATGATCAAGTCAGTCCTGTTCAAGCAAGAAAAAAAAAAAAAAACACATTTCCGCATGCAAGGTGTGTGGGAAGCTACACACCCACCCTTTGCCACCATGAGTTTACAAAAACCTCCAGACTCAGCAAGATTAAACACTAAAGTCTAACTAAGGACACGCTGAGGAGAACGTGACCTCTGCTGCTGGTGGATGACAAATTTTCATAAGCCGTGACAAAATTTTTAACTCAACCACAAATGCACACAGTTAGGTATGGGGCTTTTTAAGATGCCATTTAGCTGAAAAACGCTGCACTGTGCGCAAGTTCAGAGAATCTTGTGTGTGCGCGTGTGTTTCAGATAATTACAGGAAGGACATGCCTTAACAGTACATTTGATCTTCCTACAATCTGTCCGTGTGGTTGTATTTTCTGGGGCTGTACAATCATATAGTAGGACAGAATGACTCTTCACCAATAACTATGTTCATTTCAATGAAATTTCAGCAATTCTGTAGAAATGTGTGGCTTAATGCAGCATGTTACTTTTTTCCCCAGAGCTAAATGTTTACTCCAGCTGCTATGGTTTTAATATTCTGCTGTTTTACATGCGTGCAGTCAGCTGGGAGTCCTGCATAAGTCTTTTTCTGTGGGCCAGTTGGTTTTAATCAACTCAGCTGGCTACAGAACCTCCTGACACTGTCTGTAATTTAAAGGAATCCTAGACTTGCAACATGTGCTATAATGCAGCATACAAACCAAGCTTAAAGGGGCTTTTTTACACCGCTTTGTCTTTGTGTAAACTTAAGAGATTATTGAACTAAAGGGGTTCAATGTGATCCTTATTTGGCAATAATACAAGCAGGTATTAGTTAATTTTTCAATAGATGTGTCAAGGACAAAAGAATAGTTACTTTTAATTCAATGGAAAACTTAAAAACATGGGCCAAGGAAATATTTAAAAAATGTATATGATTAGAAGCAAACAGCAAAAATTAATCAGATAAAAATTTTATATTCCACCAATAATTAAGATGCCTTTCATAGCATATAAATACTCTGCAGAAACATCTCAGCAATGTGAACTCATTCCACTCTGCTGCTTTGTAACACAACACAGTCACACACTGTAAACAGTGGGCTGCAAGCCAGGCAAACTGGATGGTGAGAAGCCAGGCTGACATCCAGTCACTGCAACCCCCCCTGACCACATCACCCCGGTCCACAAACGTCCACGATGCTAATATATGCACATGTGCACACACACATACACACACACACACACACACACACACACACAATACAGCTGTTGTGTTTCAAATCCAGAGAGGCCTGCGCCGTAGGAGCAGCACGAGTGCTCAGTAACCAGGCACAATAGCGTCAGTCACAGCAGGCAGAACCTAGAAACACACACTCAGACGGCTACAGAATGACTGAAAGTTGGCAAAGACGACTGAAGCAAGTCACACACACACGGTAGGAACTACTCCCTCCCTCCCGCTCCCATCATCAACCTCGAGAGAGAGTGCTGCATGTAGCACCCAAGGGAGGCCCTCTGCCACGCTCTACAACAGATAAACACCAGCAGGTCACCACACACTGACAGGCTGACGGGGGCATGGTCGGTCAAAACAACATGCAAATATGTTGAAATCCCCTTAGAGCCAAACCTGAGGCAGAAGGAGAGCAAACATGATGCAAACATTTCAGAAAGTAGCGGGTGGGGGCATTTGACGGGGGGAAGAATCAACAGGAGTGCAAGGCCAGTTTTGACTACAAGGTGTCAGGGAAGACCCTGCTGTCTTACTGATATAGGTGGGTGGTGTATTACCCATACGCATACATACTAGGGTTGGGAAATATTGGGAAAAAAAAATAAAAAAAATCACGATTAATTGTGGTATTTAGCAGATATCGATTAATATGACTATTAATCCCCTGAAGTCCCTGGACGCCTGCAAGTCACATGACCAATTTAAATCACTCTACTGGGAAGGATTTACTCAGTAAAAAATCTGTTCCAAACTGTGTCAAAAGTACAGACTTCACATCATCTTTTAATTGTGTTGATAGACCAAGTAAAACCGGATTTATGATAAATAAATTACAGAACTATTTTAAAATGTTAGTTAAGAAAAGACTCATCGGGGAAATCTCCAGTCAGTCTGCCTGGTGGCATTTATCGTATTAATCATCAAGTGCAAAAAATAATTTTTCTGACGATTATTTGCACACGATACAATTTTGCCCAACCCTAATACATATATATTCTGTATATTTATTCTGACAAAGTGCTAGCTCTGTGAAGCTGGCCAGAAGACTTTTTTTGAACCAGGCTAAATGAAGCCTTGTGTCTTGCTAGGCCAGCCTGAGTAGTGGAGCAGACACAAGCCAAGATTTATTGACTTACGATGTTGACTTGGGCATAATGAGATCTGTCACATTAAGGATTTACATCTACACTGAGAAATAAACTAGAACTAAAATGAGGTACACAGTTTGTCATCTTAACATGAACATCTTGTGACCTGAAAGAGTCAGGTTGTCAAACTGGGAAATCAGTGGTAATTATATGACACTGCCTTAAAATATGAGTAATTCTGTGACTATTAACTTCTTTATTATTAAACTGCTTTAAAACATGAAATAAAGAATATTTAAAATTTAAGAAAGAGGATTTTTGCATGTCTAGCAGTGAGCCTCAAAACAAAACGTGCAGACTTCTTCCAAAACCTCCTTCCTGTCCATAACCACCTCCCCCACACAAACAAGCCCCTTACAGCTCCCCCAAAAACACATCTCAGGAAGCGAAAAAAAAAAAAAGAAAGCACAAAAAAGCAGTGGGAGTAGGAGGGTGGAAAAGCAGCGTGGTCTAGCTGCTCTGGCTTAAAACACGGTGACACATCACTACATCCAACCCTCCTCCTTTAGCCTCACAACTTCATGTATCCTCTGACACACTTCTGAACAATCACTTTTTTTTCCTGGTTTGCTCAACCCACTTGTAGGGTTTTAAGCCCCACACATGTGTCAGAACGGTTTCAAAGTCTACCACATCAGCACATGTTTCAGATCTAAGAGCGAACACCAAGTTATTTAATTCAGGGACAAAGTATTCAGGTAAAAAAAAACTAAGTAGAAAAAAACCTTTCATTTATTGTGACTTATCCCAAAATGCAAGACAGAAACTTTTCTTGTGCAATCAATAATAAAAGCAAGTCAATATTAAAAAATAAAATATCAGCAGTTGATTTACTAAAATATTTTTAACAATAGTAGGCTTTTCCTTTGCAAATAGGTTACACTTCATTTCATCAGTGAAATAAAAAATTGAGAATAAAAACCCCCTCTCTAAAGCAACGAGCAATGTTAAACCGTGGTCTCCATAGAAACTAACAACAATATGTTAATGGTTAGCCTTATGGGTGGCTGGGATTGCAGACAGGGGGCACTCTATTGTCAACAGGCTGCTTGAATGAACTGAGCATTATGAGGAGAGACTGCAAATCAAGTACTAAGTCCTCCCTCAAAAGCTGAGCCTACTGTCTGTACAAAATCCACAGAGAATCGACATACAAGGAGAATGACAGGGAAGGCAGAGTTTCCCACTGGGGCACAGCGAGGGAAACAGAAGCACTAACCAAAGAAAAGAAAGAGGGGCTGGGGGTTGTAACTGTCTGTGAATAATAATTATTTTAAAAAAAGCGGGAATCTCAGGACTGTAAGAAAGGAGCGACAAAATAGAGAGGCCATACCAGAAGGGCAAGACACAGGTGGACAAAACCTACATATTATATATTAGCATTAGGAAAACAGCTAGGATTCACTTATAAGCTTTAATTAACTATAAAATCCACTTCAACCAGAGCCGTCTCACACCAAGCTGAGTCATCTCCAGCCAACTAAAATCCCACCTGGTTCCTGTGACAGGTGGAGAGCTGAGTGTGGAAAGCCCCCTCCCTCTCTACTGTACAAGCCATCTTGTTGTCTTCCAGCAAACTGCTTGTCCTAATAGACCAAATGTGTTATTTTAGGTTAACTCAAATAATTCCTTTGATAAACTGGCAGAAGTTGTCCTCTGATTATGCTCAGCATGTACAACCATTTGTCAAGTACTTCTAATATTTACCTTGTTAATTTGGCAAAAACCTAATCAGAGTTGTACAACATGTTAGAGTCAATACTGAAAGTTTTGATAACCTGACTTTGTTACATCCGTGGAAAGATGGCATTAAAAGGTTTTACTTTGGCAAAAAAATACTGAACGGATAAAAATCTCCACCATTTCAGGTATTTAAAGACAATTCAGGGGGAAAAAAACAAAACAAAGATGTGTGAGAAAAATTTAAATAGAATTAATTTAGAAAAAGTAAACTACAAGTTCTCATCAGTCCTAATAATAAAAAAGGTATAATGTATAAAATGCCACTTTGTACTGTTTTGATCACAAAAGAGCCACAGCATTGTTTATAATGCATAATTAACATATTAAGGAAAACAATTGCTTATTTTTTGTTCATACATGATAAAGAAAAAAAAACTGAAGTTAGACTTTTGTAACTTTACATCAATTGGTTCCAAGCTGTACGAGGGAATACTGACATTAACCCATTTAAATGTAGTTGATGAGCTTAGCTAGCCCACTTCTCTTTGGTATCAAGTTCTGAAGTCTCATTGTTTTTCCGCCTCATATGTTGCTATGTTAGTATGTGAGTGAGCTGAGCGATCAGCTTTACTCTCCAACTACTGACTGACCAATGGAGAAACCCGCTTTAATCATTTACTCACTGGTTGACTTGTGGCGGTTAGCTGAATGGGACTGCCATTTAACAACAACGGACATATTTACATGGTGAAACTTGCTTTTGTATTAATGTCGTCTGAAGTGAAAGCATTAACCACAATATTAAACACATTTAAAGCAATGATGGACAGCACTAAACTCTGAAAACTGCATGTGCTGTGTTCTCAGGGTGCTGTAAGCAAACATCCACTGCTGGCAGGTCTCCAGGTTATGGCAGCCATGTTGTTTGAGAAGCTTCAGCAGTATGTTGGTAGAAGAAAAAAATTAGACGGAAAAAATAAATGGACAAGAGTGGCATTAAAAAAATCCCCAGAAAGTACAAAAGGTAATCTGAATACTTGGCCTAAGTTACAGAATTACAGATCACTACTATGCGTGTGTATTTGCATTTTGTAAGGAATGACTATCTCCTTAGCTGTCGGGAAAACACTTGGCAGTCCCATTTGTTTGTGATGCTGTGAAGTTGAGGAGGACTTGATGTTAATAGAAGAATGGCCTGCTGAGAGGGATCTCCTCTTCAGGAGGAGAGAGCAGGCTGTGACCCAAATGCTGTATCATGTATCACTGGCTAATCAAGAGCCACTAGCTTTCAGTTTATGGTCGCATAAGTGGAAAGCTTCCGTTAGAAGAGACAAAGCCAGGTGTTTCAGGCTGTTTAACTGCCACTATGTAAAAAAAATAGTGTCCATCACTGAATCAAGACATAAATTAGCATCAGGTCACGGCTGTGAAGTAGCAAACACAAATTAGGGAACTATTTTAGACTTCTGTATAAGCTCTGAAAAAAATATTGAGATAAATCTTTTTAAAACTTAAATTGCAGCTACAATGAAATTCAACCTATTCCTAACACTAATTCAGCATTTTCAGCCCCAACAAGCAAACTACACATTGAAAGTCTACTGCTAAACATGCTGAGACAGTCTGGATTAATTTTCAAATCAAGATCCATGGACCACAAAAAGGACAGAGATCATCATTTGTCACGTGTGAACATTTGGTCTGTAAGAGAAATCTACTAATGCAGGTATTTGCTGAGTTTATCTTCAGAGGCTACAGAATGAACACCACACCTGCCTGATGATGCAACAACCACCTCCTCAGTACCACCCAGGGACACCTTTATAATTGAGATTAGCTGGAATATTTTTATTGTGACGCACGAAAAAAACAACAACAACTATATAATAGAGATGGAGAAACTGGTGACAAAACCTAAAACTCAGACACACAAACTTCTGATTTTACACTGTATATTTGTTTTATTGCTTTTAGAAAATTTCTGCATATCACGTCAGTTTGACAGAGGTAGAAAAATGACTTCTCTGTCAATGATTTTTAGAAATCAAGGGTAGAGAAAGGTGGATATAAAACAAAGATTTCTTTCCATTTGGCCAATATGTATTTTTCATTAAAACTAAATTGTAAGCTGGCTGTAGCAGCAGCTGCATTTTTATTGTCCTAATTGATTGATTGATTGATTGATTGATTAGTATAAACAGGCATGACTGTCTGACATTTTTTTTAAAGTGGCCAACTAAAATCAGTCAGCGATTATAAAGGTGAAGTTGCTGTAATGAAATTAAATTTTTAACTACTATAAAATAAAAAGCCAAATTGAAATTCAGTGTCCGTTTTAGAAATATATGTCTACTTCACTTTGAAGGTCAGGCAGGAAAGTGGGTGGAATGATGTTTGAGTCATCACAGTTTTTGTGCCATTAATTATCCTGGTCTGCTAAATCCATACCACACACAATTATGTGCCGAATTAGAGACAGTCTGTCATTTATATAAAGCTAAGGTTTAAACCAAATATAATTGTCTCTGGGGCATCTTATATCAAATATTGTATATGTCTTGTACAATAACTAAGTTTCCTTTAGAACCAAGACAAAGAACACTTAACTCTGCTGAAATGGACATTTAACTTCAAGGCAGCCCTGTTTTCATTCAATGCATTTGATTCAAATGATCAGATACTTCTAACCACATTAAATAGAAAAATCCAAATAAACTTCAAAGAATCAAAAGTTTACCTATTATTCTCATTTTAATTTGGCCAAAATAATTTGAAAGTTGAAACAATTACCAAAACTTTAATGACCAATGATAAATCAGCCTAATTAATTTCACAGATGTTTTAATTAAGATAATTTAACTCAACTTCAAATTTCACTAGACAGCTACTTGAATTAAATTCTCGTTTTCATTTTGTTTTAAACAAGTTTGGACACAAATGTCAAACATGAATGCGGATGTGACCATTTTAATAAAAGCAAAACATACTCATATGGGACATATGCAGGTTTGGGTTATTCTGAACAGGATAAATTTACGTTTACACTATCTCACAAATTCCAAGTGTAATATCTCCCTTGTAGGAAAGAGACGCTGTAGACTGGATTACCTGTAGTTCCGATTTCCATTCATGAGGTCCCTGCCCGGTTCACTTCCCGGATCACAGATGTCAAATGTTTGATACTCCTCCGTCAACTCCGGTGTCTCCTTGGGCAGTACAGCGCCTCTCGGCGTCCGTTCAGAAACGGACTGTCCTAGTCTCCGATGTTCCCCGCTCCCTCCGTCCTGTCCACGGGGTCGTTTCCCCGGCCTGAGGGGTTTTGCCGTCTCCGTAAAAACACTGTTTGCACAACGTCAACGTCTGAAATCGGATTTCAGTGCCACGACGAAAGCTACTGGCTACTATGGCAGTAAAATCCTGCTATGTTAGCTTAGCTAGCCAGGCTTTGAAAAGTGGCTGGAACCGACGAGAGGAGCTGTCAGGAGATCATCACAGCGGGGTCACAGAGTCCAAATGAATCCCTACCGATAGTGGACCTTTAGCAGAAAGGACATAAATACTTTACCTCCGGGACAGCGAGCGACGGAGAAGCTAAAGTAATTAGCTAGCAGGCTAGCTCGGCTGATAGTTAGAACTAATGACAGAGTCGGTGGCTACTTTTATCGCGTTACAAAAACAGACAGCTGTTAAGACAGGCTCCTTTCTCAGGCGCCGTGTTCCATCGACGTCGTCGTCAGCAAGTTGTGTCCGGGTGCCGACACAAAGCTGTCAACCCCGCGTTGTATCCGCCGATAAGAGTCAAGATTTCCAGGCTGGTTGACAGAACTCTGCAGGGCTTCGGCAAGCCAGCTAAATATGGTGAAGTTCCCTTTCTGACACCGACAGGAAGAGGTGGGCTCTGTCACCAGACGTCAGAACCACTGACTCCGCCTCCAGCCTGGATCAATCCTACCTTTATGAATAAATCAGCGGATAATTAAAATAGAATAGATAAAAGGCTGAAACTTGCATATCTTATTTAAAAGTCCTCACTACATAATATGATAACATAAAACAGGTTATCCTTATGTCAAAACCTGGTTTTACAGTGTTTACTTCAGTAGTTTTCCAGATACATTGAATGCAATTTTGAAATACGGGTCCACACTTAATGTAAACAAAGCACACTGCTGACACCGGAAGCTCTAGTCACACAACTGACCTACATCGGTCCTTGTAGGTATATAAATAAGGTGAAATTACTACACCTGAATTTCCCCACGCGGGACAATAAAGGCTGTTTCTATTCTATTCTATTCTATTCTAAATTGGGCAAGAACCTTGGAGAAGGTGGAAATATAGGACGCTAAATGGAAAAGAAATGAACGAGAAAGACAACTCAAAAATTATCTGGGATCAAAAAGGGTGATGGAATACCATAAAGACAGTTTGACAGGCAGCCTTTGCAAAACTTCGACTAGGTAGGTACATTTGAACTATTTTAAGTAATTTTAGCAGTTTCCATGGGTAAACACAGTAGTTGGCATTCAATCACAAATTTAGCTTATCCATTCATATGAGGGGAAAAAGTGCAATCATGTCTGCAACAAGTACCTTTAAACAATTCATAACATCTGAATTCAGTTAAAATAAGTTTTTCCAAATGAAAGAACACAATATGAAACAACAAACAAGTCAAAAACCATACAGAAGTAATAAAAAACAATTTTATTTTTATTAAAAAATAACCCTCCCCAACAGAGTTCCAATACTATCACACACAGAACCAAAGAAATATGCTTCAGTGTCTTTTCGTTCATATCTATTGGGAAGTGCTTTGCCAAGGACTGTTATTGATCAGTGGCTTCGATATTGCTTAGTCAGACCGTGAGGCTGTGTGGAGAGGAGTGAACCCTCCTGTGTCCACGATACATTTCCAGGGTGACGGCATTTTTTTGTGCCTCCCTTTGCAAGGTGCTTTTGTGACTTCAGTAAGTGAAGAACTGCATCTGGTTTAGTGGTGCTGGGAGGTACCCCAGTCTTGTATTTAAGTACAGAATGCGGAGTAAAACACTGGCCTCAACTGTGAAAGGCCCAGCATGTGTCGGGCCAAAATATATAACATGTAAATATGATATATTCATATATACAAATCACCTTGGACACAATGAAGGATCAGTAAACCGGTGTACAAAGGCATTTGGATTATGCAAGTTCATAAATATGATTCTAAAAATCAAACTCATCTGATTTCTTTTTTTTTTCTATCCCTTTGAACTTTAAGGGGTCTTGACCATCAGACAAGATTTGAGGCGCTTTAAGGGCAGCTGCGGTGGAATTTTGAGACCGTCTCCACAGTGCCCTCTTGAGGATACACTCTGACAATAGTCACAATATTTAAAATGACAAAAACTATCAGTCTCAATCACCATTACACAATCGAGGCAAAACAATTGACAGGCAGTGGTGAGCACAAGGCTCCTACCTCTAAGAAAACCAAAGTAAGGTGGCTCAGAATATCCAGTCATTTAAAAAATAATTACATGCATTTTTTATATATAAATCCAGAGAGTGAGTTGATGTAAAGGCAGGGCTTATTAAATAGTAATAGAGACCCTCCCTGTCCAATGAGCAATCCCCCATCTGTGACGCCCATGCACACAGAGCACCAATAGGGATTGGCTAACACAGACTAGAGGATTGGGACAGAGGATGCTGATTGCGTGTGAAAACAAATGGCAAACACAGAAAGTGGTGGAAAGGCTAATGAGTGATAGTTTGGCCTGAAGGAAAATAAAGAGGGCAAGTGCATGACTTTGTTTTTCACTAGATGCTAAAAAGGGAAACCAAGAGGACGTGTATGTGTGCTTTCATTACCCAGGGGCATGAGCAGTGAATGCCTGCAGAAGGAAGAGCTGCGAGCGAAAACAGGACTGGTGGAAGTTAGGTGTGTACAGGTATGCGGAGAATTCGGCGAATGGAAGTGTAAGATGCACTGAGTGGCGTCATCTCCACTGACACAAGAAGGAATGTGCAGAATGATCGAAGCAAGGTCAGTGGCTGAATGGAGCTTCAGCCGTGCAGCACTTGAGTGTTCACAAACTCAACGTTTGCCTGTTGTTAAATCTACAGAATAGTGTTGCCTATTGCCTCGTTTCTGAAAGCAATTAAAGTGTGACAGTAAAAATTTAAAATCGTTTGGTTCAAGTCTTCCAAAAGATGTTTATAATTCTGAAGTAAAAAATAAAATAAAATCAATAAGTGAACAAAAAAGTGCCTCAAATCCTAAAGAGCAATGAATACAGAAGTAACCTTCCTACTTAAGTGCCCCTTTTTAATTGGTTGGCATCACTTTTGGCTGGTTAATAATGCTGGTTTAGGTGCATGGGGTGCAAGTATATTTGATACACTCTATGCAAATGGTCCCTCTACAGTTATGCTATAATTGCCTCTATAGACTAAAACCCTAGGGACTGGCCAACGAGGACAGAGTGCAGCAGCACATCTCTCCTGTCTATACAGCTACACCTCCTCCTCCTGTCTCTGCTAATGTAAAGACCAGCTGACAACCTCACATGACTAAAACTCTTTATGTGCGGGACTGGTGGCACCTACATGCTAACGCTAAGTGCTAATGTACCATACCTCAGACTCCTCAAGGCTGCTTTAAAAAAATAACATTATTTCAAAAACATGAATGTCTTTCATGACAATGTAAAAACAAAAAATAAAAATTCATACATGTAAGTGTGCGTGCTCAGTACCACCCCTTTGGAGGACCCCAATGCTAAGGGGCTTGGAACACTGGCATCCGGCTTTCGGATGGGTAAAGAGGCAGCATTGTGGTGGCAGTTAAAAAGGTTTCAGGACTTTTTCCCCCCCTGTTTTAACGCCCATTTTTCCTCCCATTCGTATTGCATACTTACTTAGATAGGAGTGTGAAGGTAGCGTACAAGAAAAATCACATAATGTCCACATTTAAAAACAACTCAATGTAAAAAAAACAACTGTCCTGATAAAGTAAAAAAAAAAATAAATGTACAAAAAAAATCATTTTGAGTGCATGAAGCTGCATTCTGGCTGTGTTTACAGGAGAGGAGTGTTATGTTTCATGGATCTGAGTAACAAACTGGCACGTTTGTGGAGGATGTGTAGTGGGCAGTTGTTGGGAATAAGGGATGGGGATGAGGTGGGAGTGGGCCTCCTGCCCGCTCAGGTAGAAATGACGTGGTTGGGACTGTTGGTGATGATGGCTGGTGAAGCTCAGGCGAAGTACATGGTCCTCAGCGTGTCGTGATGAATCTGAACAGCTTTCGCCAGCGCCTGGGGGTCCCGGCCATTACTTTGACCAGATACGTGGCTACCCTCTCCACTGCAAAGACAACAGAAAATAAAAAAGAGCTTGAGCACAAACCAGTAACACTTAATGTGTGTCAGAAGAAATCCCTGCTGTAATCAATGCAAAAACAAGTTATTGTAGATTACTAAATCTTATCCATAAATTTAATTAAAAAAATGTCAGCACACCAACCTGTCATGTTCTTTGTCTACTAGATGATAGCGAGCTCGGAAGGCCACGAGACGAGCATAGTAGGCTGGAGCGGGGATGGAAACTGAGCGGGTACAACGAACATATGTGTGGCACAACTGGTAGGTTAAAATCTGCAACTCATCAGCTGTGAAACGATTGTCATCCCACAAGACGTAGTAATGAGACGGCCGGCTGGTACCCTGGTGTCAGAGAGAAGCATATTTATTCATTTATTTTGTTAGTTTTTTTCAGATGCAGACAAAAATTAAGAAGCAGGATGAAAATGACTAATTATTAAGAAAATTCAATCACACAACTGTCTATGAAATACTAAAATATTTATATTAATAATACCTGTATGCCTGCATGACTGCAAAGGTAGAAGTCAAACTCAAAGGGATGAGTGATGCTGGTGTCCACCGTAGTCCCTGCAGGTATGTTCCCACTCTTCCCAATCTGTCAATGAAAACAATACTTGTCAATTACCCCCCAAAACATAAAATAAATCAACTAATAAAATCTAATAAAAAAAAAAAAATAATTATTTGCTCACCCTCTCAGACTTGTCAGCACAGAAGAGGCGTGTGTGGTGGCGTTTCTGTACCACAATGTAGGTGATACCAGGTTGATAATCTTTCTCCAACTTTATGCATGCATCTCTGATGGCCAGGAGCTCATAGTGGAGAATCTACACAGAAAAGGTTTTTATTTTGGGGTCAAGCTGAAAAAAAAAATCCCACTGAAACACAGTTTGTTATCAGTGCAAAAAACTACACTGAGAAATCAAACGTAGAAAACCATTTTTTAAAACACTTCAACCTTACCTGTGGCAACTGTCCCTCGGGAACACCATCTCTGTAGAAAATGATCCTGGTGGGTTTAAAGCGGGTTGACTTGTAGAACTGAATTAGCAGTTCCCGCACCATGTAGGATAAATCTTCGATGATTTCCTGCCTGGGTCTCTGGACGCGGACTGTGGCACAGTATCTGCTGGGATGGGCATCCATACTGCCTACCACCTGGAAGAACAGGTGTGATAACAACTGAACATTGTCCTCATCAAGGCCCATAGAAACAGAAATTGTATAAACTCCTATTTCCACTTAAACTGCTACAGTCCTAACATCCCATAATGCGTCATTTTTCTCCTTTATCCCCATGTTTGTCTAAACTACGGCCAACCTTGAACGCTGCATGTGAAAAGTGTGTGAGGCTCAGCACTAAAGTTGTATTTTTCTCTCGTCAAAAACGCTACAATCATTCTTTTACAGCAGTTGCCTTCCTAAGCTGGATGATGCAAACACTATCCTCTCTCTCCTCTCCCATCCTCACGCTGCCTGACTCAATCATTTGTCACAATTGCTAGGCAACAACACATCCAACCACAGCTGAGCTGAGGTCAAGCACAGACGAGAGTTGGCGTCATTTCCCTTTTCAATGTGAGTCAGTGATGAGCCATTTGTTTCCCTTATATCCTGAACCGACTCCACCCTTACTACTCCTTTCTTCAGCCTCAGTTGTGAATTGAAGGCCAAACAAAAAGCCAAACTGCCTGTAATTATTTTCCCCTGACGTGGTTTAGAAAGACAGAGCGAGTCGGCACGTTTCGTGGGTGTTCATTACATTAAAATACAACATGTTTTAAAATCTTTCTCAGCCTGAACTATTAATTACACTTAACATTTAAATGTTTGGAATGACTGACATCTTAAAGTTAAACACTAAAACAGTAATTTATAATGAAAATTAATAAAGTATTCAATATTTAAATTATTTTCCTTTTAATAAAAAAGAAAATATTAAGTCTTTACAAGACAAATGAATTAAAATGCTGATCCTAAATGATCAAACCTTTTTTAATATGTAATTTAAAATCGTTAAAACAGACAAATGAGCTGAATATGAAATTATTTAACTTTTTATTTAAGTTTGATTTGTGTTTTGAAATTAAAATCTTACAGCTCTTTTCTCTCAAACATCCTATTTATAGCTCTGGCATTCTCTTCTTACCTGCGTTACAGTGAGCAGTAGCAGCCTTGAGTCACAGTCTCTAAGCAACCACAACTGGTGTTTTAATGAGATCTGGAAATAATTTGCATTATTTACATGTTCGTGCTATTTTTATTTGACTATAAAACGAGTGCTCCGACAATCTTGGTAACTCAACAACCAGGATAGAAGGAAGAAAAAGACTTTGTGGCTTAACTGAGTAGGAACTTAGGTTTACAGTCATAATAAAAACTATGATTCACTGAATTATTTTCTTGTGTCTCTGAAAAGGTTGTAATAAGAAACACCAGACAATCATGTTTAAATTTATAGCTCCTAAAGGTTTACAAAATACAGATTTAAAGTTAGGATATCAGAACCCTTTCTGATTAACCTAAATGTTGTTTAAACTGTAAGGGTCATCAATTATTTTTCAAAACAAATAATGATAAAATAGATTCACTAGTTATCAGAGCTTAAAGCTCATTTTTATTACATGAGTTTAATGTTCATTCCAGATTTGACAAGAGGCTGGCTGGGTTTCCCTTTCTTTTCCTGACATTGTCTTTAAGTTCCAGTAGTATTGTTTTAAAGAAGGTGTGATTTCAGAGACTTACAGCAGTAATGGAGGGCTTCTTTCCATCTCCAGCTGGAGGGTGTGTGACGTCTGCTCCCAGGAAGATAACTGGCTGCTGAAACACTGCTGACCTTGAGGCACACATGAGGGGGGAGAGACACAACTTACACTTGCTCATCAAGGCAAAGGATCGTTTAAAGAACTTACAATATCATCACATGCAGAAATGCTGACAGGACACTGTTACTCAGCAAAAACTGGGAGGGCTGCAAATACATTGGACAAAAATAGAACTTTAAAACCCCAGATCTGTAGTATTTTTTAAACTAGAAAAAAACAGTGTTGTATAAAGTACCACAAAGTGATACTTGAGTAAAAGTACAAGTATCTTACCAAAAATTTACTTTGGTAAAAGTTAAAGACTCCTTTAGGAATACTACTTGAGTAAAAGTCTTAAAGTATCTAATATTTTTTGTATTACAAGTAAGTATTAAAGTAGTAAAAGTACTGATTTAAAATGAGCAGTTAGATTTTACGTAGGGACTTTTATTAGGAGTTGACCTACCCTCCAAAAAATGCAGAAATGACTATATCATATTAAATTAATTAATTTATGTTAAATTTAGGATGCACTAGTCTAGCTGTTTCAGTTTATATACATATATCAAGTGTGCCCAAAACTTCTCTCCAAAATGAAAATCTATCCAAGAGCTGCGGCCAAATGCAAAATTATAATTCATGAAATACAAATACTTTTTAATACTAATAAAATAAAATAAAATAAAATAAAATCATCTTCTTGGTCTTTTTATTTTAATGATTATGTCCTGCTGGAGTGTGACATGATTTGTTTGTGTACAAATGGAATCAGAATATTATATATTTATACTTCTCATTCAACCACAATTAAATTCATTATCTAGGAGGCACAATTTATATGGATAGTATTTTTAATTTTTTTACAATAAGCTTGAATGAATACAAGCAAAATGAAATAAAAGTAACAACTTTCTACTTCTTGCCTTTTTTAAAAATGTTAGGAGTAGAAAGTAAAAAGTAGGCTGAAAAATAATTACTTAATAAAAGTACAAATACCCAAAAATTCTACTTAAGTACAGTAACAAAGTATTTGTACTTAGTTACTTTACAACTCTGGAAAAAAATAAAACAAAAGAGACATTGAACTACCTGATTTCTTCAATGTTGAGTGTAAAACCCAGCAGTAGACTTGGCATAAAATAATTCACGTGTTATTTATCGAGACATAAAACAGGTCAAACAGAAACTTACCTTTGATGAGGCACCAGGATGTTGTTTATGCCTCCCAGCTTTACGTTGATCTTGAGGCAGAGGTTGGAGAGGGTCTGAGGGGACGTCTTTACCACATTCTTCACCTGAACACACTGGGTCGCCATGCCGAGGAGAGTGTCTCCCACTCGCTTCACCTCAGCTGAGGAGGAGGGTTTAGAAATTAGACAACACCATAACAATGCCTAATGACTGCAGTAATCTGACTTGATGATATTACAACAGGGTATTTCTGAAAACAGATTGTAATTTGCCGTTTGTTTTAAGAGTGAATACTTCCTCTTCTATTACTGTTAATGTGTGAGAATATCTCTAGGAAAAAACACAGGGACTTGAATGTGAACAGAAACAAAGCTCACTGATAAGTCATTTATTACACGCTGCTGATTATACAAAAAAACATAACAGTTTAAAGCTGTAAACTAGTAAAACTTCTTAGCACATTTTAAAACTAGATGCTAGTATCATATAATAATTAAAGGCATATTTACCACTGCATGTACCGGTAATTATTTTTTGTTTTGATAAAAAAGTACACATGTATATTTGATTAACATGACAAAAAAAAGGTATGAAAACAAATTCAAGTACCATAGACAGGAGTTTTTCCAGGCAGGATGACGATGATAAGCTGCAGTCCAGAATAGGTGTTCTTTAGATGTCTGAACATGGGCTCCACGCTGTCTGCACCCTGGGCGTATTTACAGAAGCATGGCTGGCCTTGGATGGGCATCCCAGCATCCTTTGAGATTTTACGCAGCTGGTCTGTGAAGTTCCTAAGTTAAAAAACACATAAATAAATTTAAGTTAAAATAAAAGCAAGCTAAAACTTATAACTCTGACTTAGTTTGAAAGAGTTTTGTAAAGTTTTTTTAAACATAATTTAGAAATTTGAAACACTTTAAGTGAAAATTCTGAATTATTATTATTGAGGATATTTGAACAAAGCCGATTTTCTCTCTTGCAAAGCATGAAAGAGGCAAAGAAAAGTAGATTTAATATTTTAACTCAAACTTTTAAACACAGCCAAAGAATGTTAGAAGTGGGAAAAAAAGGTCTAATTCTTTCAACAACAAAATAATCCTCACTGCTGCTACTCATTAGGACTTACTTAAGCACCTCCTCTCTGCACTGTTTCTGGGGGGCAAAGCAGGCAATGGCCCAGACTTTGATCTCAATGCCGTTGTAAAACTGCTTCCCCCTCATGTCCCACACTCCTTGGTTGGGGGTGGCTATGGCTCGGTTCTGTGGAATAAAGAACAAGAGAAGGAACTTTTAAGTCAAACCCTGTTAAACCCGTTTGTGAATGATTGTATGTTTGGCAACATGAAAACACTACGCTGACAGATGAGACATGTTTACCCGTCCTCCGTACTGCAGAATAGGAGCTGGCAGCACTCGGCCTGTCACCTCAGCCATATCGTCTTTCACCTTGATTCCAAACTCCTGGATGTAGGGGTCCAGGTTGAAGTTGGCATTTTTCATCTGCAGAGAATGAAAGATGCTCATTATATTTCCTTCCTACAACTATAAATTAAAAAAAAAAAAAATCACTAGTTCAAATAGTTTCATGTGTTATGTTAGATTTCTTTTGCTGGTTTTCAATAAAGCTCACCAGCCTGCTGATCTCTTCTTGTCTGTCGGGTGCAGAACGAGCTGTTGCTTTGATCATGGTGGAGGTCTGGTTATCTGTCAGTTTCTTGATGCATCGTTGACCAGCTACAATGTTACACACCTGGAATGAGTAAACAGAGTTTCACTAAGGTTTAAGCATCAAATGGTTTTAGATTTCTGTGTACATAACAATTTAATTATCCCCAAAGGAAAAGAAATGTTTTTGCATGTTCTTGGTGCATGTTCATTTTTCAGTGTTAGATAAATACACTGTATATCTCAAAATACTAGATGGATTTTAATAAAACTGTCAAAAAGTAATTATTACTTTACTTAAGTCTCTAAATATCATATTTATCACAATTAAATCCTCCCTGACTACTTCTTACCTCCAGGGGTAGATAGGTGTGCTTTTGTTCCTGTCCCACTTGTAGACAGGGGAGGTGAGGGTATTTGAGCTGCAAGTTGTACTTCTGCTTAAAGTACTGGGCCACTGTACATTCTACTGTCTGCCCGCTTTCAAGCTGGAGAGGAAACCTGGTCATTAGAAATAAATAATATCTACATTATTTTCATATCATCATGTATTGTTGCAATGTATCATTGTCTAATATTTGCAGGCTTATTTTCTGTGAAAACAGAAGGGACGACAATAGGATTACAAAATCTGTGTATTATTTTATATTTACGTCTGGTGGCTGGCAGGACGTCGGGTAACATTGCATACACGGTATTTCCTCTTCATTTGTCCACAGTGGGTCACCTCCACTTTCAAGCCTGCAGACAATAAGTTAGACAGAAAAACATTAAATCAACCTGACAACCAAAACTTACAAAATAGGAAGTAATCATTTTAAATTTAACTGTTCACAAAGTCAGGAGACCTATTACTGAATGGTGAGATGGTAGTAACTCATGAGCTTTACATTGTATTCTGTTGGAGGAAAATTATAAATTTAACATCAGAAGGTTTTTTTGGTTTGGGGGTCATCCTGATGTTCAGTGGGTTCTTTGAAAACAACCAAGTTTCTTACCTTTAATTTCTTTAGTGAAGCGAACCCTTTGAGAGTCTGTGAGAGTCTTTGGCTGCTCGTCGATGTTGCGAATGTCCAGAACCTCACACATGAACTCAATCACAGGCTGAGCTTTGTAGAAGGCCGTGGCGGACACTAGAGGGAGACAGAGAGCAGTGGATGACTTCCTAGATAAAAGTTGGGACTTTAGCCTTAAGTGAAATATAACTAAAAGAAGTAAATAAACAAAAATAGTGCAGTGCCTAGTTATGTCATCTTTTAATGATTTAATTAGTTTTTTTTGTCTTGGAGTACATGTTAACACTTGTGTACTCATGCAGTGTCAGTAAAAGCCCCTGAGATCACTGAATGACTTCACACAGAGATGAGATCGTCTTCTGTGACTCACCATCTATGTTAAGCATCATCTTCCACATGGCGGGACGCACAGACTGGTGAAAGCCAAACCACACCTCCCTCCCCCCACCCAGTGGGTGGTAGTATCCTTCAGGTGGGGAGAAGAATGAGCGGCCCACTGGAGTGTACCTAATTGGAAGGGGTTGAGAAGTGGAATTGTTAAATAGGCATATTCAAAACATGCTGAAGAAGAAACAAGATACATCGTCACTGAACTGATATCTGTTGCTTCTGGACTTCTTAACACGCTTTCAAGTCCTGAAGCGAGTTATGATTCCGTTACTCCGCATTGTTCTGACAGTTTCACACAGGTTTCGGCTAACAATTGTCTTTTGTGGAGTGAGTCATGCCTGGAGGTATGGCGGTCACCAAAGTCAGAAAGAAACTCAGTAAACCTTGATAATGTGCACAAAAGGCTGTCAAGTTTAATGCCAAAAAGAAAAAAGGCCAAAATCAGAACTTGTTGCTCAATTTGAACACAGCTGACTTTACAACGCTGACATACAGCCACAGCATTGGAATTGTGCACATTTAGGTAATAATGCATCAAAGAAACAAAAGGTTTAGCTGTACCTCATAGAGGCTAAGTGACGCATGGCCACGTCCAGGGCTTGAACTGAGTCGAGTGGGACCTGCAGCCGCCCGCTGACCAGAGTCTCCTGCAGCAGGCGCCATGACACTTTGGCCAGCCAACGAATGGACACCTTAAAGATTCGATCTTTACCCTCACCGGGGATGGTTACCTCAAAATCCACCTGGAGAAGCCGAAGGCATAACATAAAATAGAGATCAACTAAAACAAAAATAACCTTTAAACAAAAACTTACCTTCTCACTCCCAATAGGAAGTGCTAGCACCGTGTAAATGTTCTTCTTGCCATCATACACTGGCTTTCTGTCACCAAAGAGCTGGGGCTTAAAATGTTGGACCATGTACTCCACCACCTCTCTGTAGGAACCAAACATAAAAAGGCTTTAAATCAATAGAAACCAAAGAAATCACAAGCAGCCAATTTAACCCCCAGTTTCCCATCATGATGCTTTATTGTGACAGAGTTCCTAATACGATAAGAGTATTGATCCAACAGGATACAGCTGGTGGGCGCAACACATCGTGGTCACGGCGAGAGAAGCAAGAACAAAAAGAGTGAGGGCGCAGGTGGCAGTGGGGGGGGGGCAATGTTCAATGCATTGGTCTTCGTTTAAGTGTGGGGGGCTTTAAGAGCAAAGGTCAAAGGCCTCAACCTTTGCATGCGTTTTTGAACCTTTTGTGTCTCAAATTCAAAATGTACTGAAGGTGAAAAAAAGCTGCAACTTTTTTAATTTGTCTAAGGCCTTTACACTTAATTAAATGTGTTTGAATAAACAAAAATACTGACTATCATTTGTGTATTTTTGAGACATTTCCTATCACATCTTTAAAAAAAAAAAAGCTTTAACTTTTAGAGAAGATTTATTTTCCATCTCCTCAAAAAAAAATACTGTTTTAAATTAAAAGCCCAGCATGACTCTCCAATTTTAGGTCAAAATCTGAAAATCTACTGCCAGTTTTGTGCAGTTTTTAATGGTCTAAACAGGAGGATGTGATGGCAGTTGTCAGTCCTGTTTTTGCCAGGGTGAAAAGTGCCTTTTTCATGTTTTTGATTAGTATTAGATCTTTGATTCAAAAACACAAGGTATTTTTTCAAAGCAACACAAGTTGACAAATATATTGCAAAAATGTGGTTTCAACATTTTCAAACAGATGTCCCAATCAAAACCTTTTAAATGAATATCTGCAATCATAATTTCTAAGGCAATCGATAACCAAGTTGGTGTCAAAGCTGTGTGGGAATGTTAGCAACAAACAGACGATATAGTTTTATTTCCCTGCTAATAGGCAGCCCTGACACATGAATCCACATGGGACAACTGTGGAGCATGGTGGTGGATCATATGTTGTTTAAAGCCACCTCACAGTCACAAGCCTGACACCATTTTAGTGCGGTAATAAAAGCATAGAAAGCGTTCAGGACTACATGAAAAAAAAAAAAGAATCCTGTTAGATCAAACATGAAGAAACATACCAATTAAGTGTCAGGTTGCCAATTACCATCAAAGGCACAGAAGAAAGCCTTTTTAAAAAGAGCTGCTTCTCTGGGGAGCCATGACAAACATCAACATCGAATGCAGCACATTTCCCTTGTGAGCATTGAAATTTAGGTTTATGTTCTGTTCAGTGCTAAGATTAAAGCAATGAATGTGACAAATCAAAAATGTGGCAGATCAGCTCTGTTTTGTCCCTGAATGTGCTTTAGCTGAAGAAAAAGAAACCCTGGTTTGAACCAGTAAAACTGCACAGAGCTGGAAGTTACAGGAAGAAAATGTATTAGTGAAGACAGAAGATGGCAAGCTTTTCAACCAAGATGCCCATTTTAGAAAAGCAGTATCATTAGCCTTCAGTGTGCCTATTTTATCCAATTATACTGTTGAAAACAAGGGCTGAACAGAACTGACTATCTGATGAATCTTCATAGACACATCTATGTTTCTCACTTTGAGGGGAGAAAAACAAAATTAACTGTTCTTTAACATTCTGAATAACATCCAGTTAAATATAACAATTGCTTTCCTAACTTTGCCAAACAAACTGTGGCACATGTGCATCTTCCATGTAACAAGAAATAAAATCAAGCGTGTTCTACATTCATTTCCATCCCTTTAGAGCTCAATTGTAATGTATCAAGATTTCCTATGATTTTCAAATGGTGGATTTTATGTATTTAATTACATTTGTGAATGATTCACTTTCTCGTAGTTATTTTTGTTTCGATGGAGCATTCTGTTATGTGTTACATCCTTTTATGAAGTTAATTTGTGTTTGTTTGTGTGTGTTCGAATGGTCCAAGAATTGTCAACATAAAAACCTTTTATTGCTATAAATTTAACTATTAAAGAATATTTTATTTTAATACAAGAACATTAAATTATTTTAATGAAATGGTCATATCCATGAGACCTTCATATCTACTGCTGTGGACCGCTTCCAACAGAGTGCAAAAATCACTGATATCAGCCAAAGCTTCTCAGGAATGATCAAATGTAAAAAATAATTAAGATTTGACAAAATTAAATTTAAGACCTTGGATGAAAATTTGGGTGTTTTTAAGACTTTTTTTTTAGGTCTAAATTTTTGATTTTCCAATTTTAGGATTTTCAATTTTTTTTTAGACTTTTTAAGACCCTGCATGAAGCCTGGTTTGTGTGTGAGGGGTTATTTCTCTTTTTAAATCTTTGCTAACACTGCACAAGATAACGTTAGCTGTTGGTTAAATCTGAAACAAGACACATTTCTGCTAAGTTACATTTCTGTTAACTCAGAGTAACCACAAGGAGCTGAACAAGACAAATAAAGCCAGGCTAATAATTTACCAGGCTTGACAACAACATCAAATTAAATAACCTGTAGCTGAAAGTGTAACCAAAGTTGTCAAGTTATGTCACCTGTTGACTCGTCGTGGGCACTTGTCTGGCTTAATGTCCACCTCATAGTGATAGACGTCCATCTTTGGAATCTCCACTTCGAAGTAGTTGGCCAGTAGTTTGATGGGCTTGCCCACGGTGCCCATGCCTGGCCGGCGGGGGGCATGGAACACCTGCTGCAGGGGTGGGGGGAAGACCCCCAAGGGCACTGGACAGACAGGTTACAAGGAGGCATCCACGAGAACAGGCAACAGAGGGAGGGGGGTTGAATGCAAACAGCGATTGATTAAAGAAAGTGAGCAGTCAAAAGAAAAAATGGTTTATAATAAACAGACAAAGTAGGAACACAAAAGGAAAAGAAACAGCAATAAAACAAGGTGTCAAAATAAATGATAAAAACAGAGAAAGTGATAAAAATTGCCACAAATGTGAGCAGAAAAGTCAGGAAGGAAATATAGACAGTGGGGGAAGTACAATTAGTGGCCCCCAAGATTTAACAGCAGAGACAGGAAGGCAGGAAGAGGGACGATAAGAACAAAAGGAAACAATGTCAAGAAAAGTGCAGCAGATGTGTGAGGCCAGAGAAAAACAAAAGGTACATTATTTGTACATAAAAAGAGAAGTACAGAATGATGAAGAGAGTTTGGATAAAACACAAAGAACAAGACAAACAACCAGATAAGGACAGAAATGAAGACAACGGGGAAGGGAGAAGAGAAGGAATAAATTAGTAAAATATCAATTATGAAATGTTTCCAATCAATTTCACCTCAACTTTTGTTTAGGCATTTGGTCAAATTTTCAACAAATCCAATAAAAGGGCCAAGTGTTTTTGTAAAAATATAACTTCAGGAATAAAGTTTGCAACAAATTTTTATTTGTTGATTAATACCAAACATGTTGTCAATACAATGGTTTGCAATTGTGACATTTCACACTGTTCCTAAAACAAATACTGTAGCAGTTACTTTTAGAAATGTATTCATAATTATAGCAAATTTGCTAACAAAAGTAACATTTTAAAAAGTCTTTCTGTCAGACGGACATAATAGAAGTTATAAAATAGCACTTTTAGTTTTCAGCTTTCTACAATAATCCTAGATTGTTACTTTGTGTTTTTGTTACATACATTAGGCAAGTAGGCGAAAACATACTCAAAGTAAGAATACACAAAAAAAACACCATTGATTTGTGTTAATTGACAAAAAATGCAGTCAGATAGAACAGAGGGGAAATTTAGATCAAACTAAAAATCTGTACCACCATCCTTTACCATCTTACAATCAGTTCTTTCAGATACACTTCCACACAGATTTAAACAAACTCTGCAGGAAGGCTGTTCCAATGCTGAGAACTGACCTCTATAAGTTTTTGTCTTAACATCCTTCAGTTTTTTCACAAAGTCTCAGAAACACTTGAAGTTAAGATCTGTACAGTCCAGCAACAGTTATCTGCTGATATGTGCTTCTTTGGAGAGCTTAAACAGATCAATCAGCTTTGAAATGCTTACCTAGAGGCCTAGTAGATCTACTTCACATTAGGGCTGCACAATATATCGAAAATTTATCGTCATCGCGATAAATCGCATCGCAATATGCATATCGCAACAACT
>JAUBOC010000048.1:5704750-5730721 GCA_032275365.1 Anablepsoides cearensis
GGCTGGAATGGAAATGATTAGCTTTTTTTAGGTTGTTTTTTTTGGCTTTGAACCCAGAGCAGAAAGATATAAACACTCATATGCATTTGTTCATTTATCGCAAGTCATATCGTCATCTCAATATTAAGCACTGTTATCGCACATCGCAGGTTTTCCTAATATCGTGCAGCCCTACTTCACATTATGTTTTACTCAGTCCTGTCGTGACGTTCGACCTGCCACATGAAACTGTCTTCAACAACCTCACCTTACTGTCAGAGTTTGGCTGTTTCTCATCCAGTTTGGGCCTGTTTCCCATCTGTATATTTCAGATAGTGACAGTGTTTCAACCTACATATGATAGAATTCATCATTAGCATTTGTTTGAAATAATTAATCATCTCACTAATTAAGCAAAGTACTTGACCTTGAGCAAGTGTATTTGTACAAACTGCAACTGTTTTGAAGGCAATAGTTACAGTAGTTTATTTTCTCACATTTATCTGTGGTCAGGTCATGTAGGTTCAGAGTTAAGTTTATAAGGGGAAACCAGACATTCCTCCTCAGCGACACTCTCCAGGTCCTCCTGGAGGATCCCAACATGCTCCCAGGCTAGAGAGAATAGCCAATCCCTCCAGCAGGTTCTGGGTTTGACCTGGGATCTCTTCCTAGCAGTTAAGCAGGAAGACATACCCAAAAGACCTCCAGAGGTGGGGAATCTAGGAAGTAAAACTTTCAGAAAGGACTCTGACTAAGCCTAAGGCAGACTCACTCTGGAAAAGGGGAATCTCCAAGTTTCACAGTGACATTATACAAAGGAATTTCCCTATGGTTCAGCATTTAGCAGAGACAAATTGTCAGTTGAAACATGGCAAAATATATATTTTAGAAAACTTTGATTTAATGGTAGATTAAGAAGATAATATAATATTTTAAAGCTTGGAATCGCTATCTATAATATCTATAGACTAATTTATGCAAATCTCAATAAGCAAAAATCAATATTTTCGCTAGGGATGCACGATATATCGGCATTCAAATCAGTATTGGCCGATATTGGTCATTTTTTAGAATGTCGGTATTGGCCCGATATGTAAAACGGGGCCGAGATTAACGTCCAATATTGATATTCGGTTTTTTGGCTTTGCATTTTGGTTTTGGGAGGTGAAATTTTTGGTCGAGTGGTATTTGTTTGATGATAATGATAGTGATGCAAGTAGAGCCATGTCAGAGGTCTAGTCGTTTATTTATGGTATCAAAAACACACTCAAGTGTGTTTGTGCTTATAGAAATATTTTAAGAACAAATCAGATTCCTGCATGTAACAAACCATTTCTGTGAGTTGATGCACGACACACACCGTGTTTGATTGATACACACTCTGAAAATACACATACAGTACTGTATCATGCAACCTCAATCAGACTGGTAAGTAAACATCAATGACCATAAAAGTTTCACTTCTTAAAAAATTGTGATTGAGTCAAAACATATGACACAGTGTTGGGGGGGGGGGGGGTGTCCTAGACTGGGTGCTAGATGTTAGGTTAGCTGTGACTCCTGCATGAGAGGGCCCCACTGCTTTAACCTTGGGGTCCCCAGAGAGAAGCCCTCCTCCATCCCAACAAAGACCCCAGCTGCCCTGCCCCTCCATCTCACACACAAAAATACACGGCTGTACTACAGAGGGAGTGTCCTCTCTGCGACGGCCGCGCTGATACAGGGCCCCCCTCCCTCTACATTCCCAGCCTCACCATGGAGACACCAGGGAAACACAGTATTGTCATGGATATAAGGGGATCTTGTGTGTGTGTGGGGCTGCTGGAGGAGGCTGGGTGCCACTGTGTTCATGCTGAGGAGACCTTGGCCTCTTTGGGTCTGCGTCGAGCACGTTCACATATCACGAAGAAGAGCCCGGGCATCAGAAAAGTCCTAAACTGGGAGAGTCCTGTGTGTAGAATCACACCTCAAACAAAACACAGTAAACACAGATTCAAGACATGTGGTGACCACACGTACTCTACGAGCGGGAGAGGGCGCATGTGTGCGAAGAACGTGCGAATGTGGTTGCGATTGTTGCACAGTCGTGCACAAAGACGCACGCTTCTCCCTCGTGCCAGTAAAGGCAGATGGTGAGAAGAGGAGCCAGGCGCTCTCACATATCCCAACACAATAGAGATCTCTCCCAGGCGGTAAGACTTAAAGTGGAGCGTCACAACTAGAAAACACTCACTCCTTCTTATTGTCTTTATAATAACAGAACCAGACTGAGAGGCTGGAAAAATCACTATTTTAAAAGATACATCTAGAGTATGTAAGTTTTTTATTTTACATTTTGTGTTCCTACATGTAAGATGGTAAAGTTCCTCTATTAGGTCTTTATTATTTGAATACATTGTGGACACATTTTCACCTCAAAATGTAGTAAGAAGTGAAAACAATAAAGCTTAATATAAAAGCAGCTCTCCAGTGTAGAAAGTGATAAAAGTGTTTAAATTCAACTACACTGAATTTAAAAAGCACAAACGTGATCCAATCTGAGACACACCCCTTAAATTTCAAAAATATGGACCAGTTAATTTAAATACTGGAGGACCCTGGTGCTCATCACCACAAGTCAAGGTACAGAAAAAGTAAAAACAATGATTCACTTGACAGCTGATTGTGAAGCAAACACATCTGGTTTAACTGGGTAACAGTGCACCTAATTGTCACATTTTAAACATCAAAGCAGAGAAATACATTTATAAAGTCTGGTGTGGATGCACGACTAACGCAACAATTCGAGATGTGGGGTCAAAGAGATCAAAACTTTCTTTCTACTTGTACAAAGTGTTTGAAGTTACGGTACTTCTGAATATATTTGATCCTGGATTAATAATGACAATGATCTCCCACAACTGGCTCACTTCAGACCAGGAAATGCTCCCTAGTTTTTCCTTTAATTACTCACTTCCACATCTGTGTCAACAAAGAAATATTCCACAAAAAGATAAAATAAAATAAATCATCTCTAGCTGGCAACAATCAACACAGGCTGTAAATCTGAAAGGGGAAACAAGCATGCAGAGTAAAAAATAAGCAAAAAAGAAATGTTGGAGGAGCTTCTAATTCTAGTTGTACAACTCCAGCACCAAATAAACAAGTATCACAATTAAGTTTCATGTGGTAGGCCCCAGAAATTGTATTTATGTTGCAAGTAAGGTGCCAGGGTTAAACTCTTTTTAAAAAATCAGTGTGAGGGTCCAGCAGTGAGAGGGGAGGCCGGTGTTCTGTGCGGGACATGCGGGGAACAGCCAGCTGCTGCTGCTGCTGAAGGCGGGCTTCACCGAGATTCCCACGACCTCCCTGCCCCCGCACATGGACGAGGAGTGCTTAACAAGGCTCGTCTGTGCGTATAAATGTAAGCAAATAGCGTTTTCTGACCACTGTAGCAGATTCAGACAGGAGAGTCGTTTTCATCGCTTCACTAAAGGCTGCGGTTTAACGGAAGAGGGATGACACCAAGCATGATATTCTTGTACGTGCCCCCCCTTGACGCTCTGTTTCTGTAAATATATATATCTGCAGCCACGACTCGTGTGTACAGACTTACAATACTTCAAATAATTAAAGTAAAATACACCTACCAGCGCCAGACGGTCCCGGCTCCATCCCATTCACTTAGCCGCGCAGGTACAAGCTAGCTAGTCCGGGGTGCTGTGGCCAAACCGCCGGCCCCTTCAGGCTGGAGGCGTCTTCAGACTTCCAGCCCCCTCCTCTCGGCGTGTAGTCGTCTCCCTTCTCGGTGTACCCCCCGCCCCCTGCCCCAAGCCAATATATCCCCCTCCCACCCCCTCCCCAAGACCCACAGAGACTGGGGAGTTGAGGCTAACCACTGGTTTGCTCGTTGACCCCGGAGCTGCTAACAACAGCGGAGCTGGAGGGAGAGCATTTTTCTCATTTAAACCTCCTCACTTCCTCCGCGCTGCGTGAGCTCCTCCGGCGCAGTGATTTTACTGAACTGTCCGCCGTGCTGTGATTTGTCGTCGGCGTGTTTTGCTTCTTCACAATTCAAGCAGGATTCAACAGCGGAACAAAAAAAGGCCGGCCCCTCTCCACCACCCCCCATTAAAAAAAAAAAACTAAAACTTCTTCACTGCCATTTTAAAAAGTTCAAACGAACCGTTGATGAACTTGCTGTCACACCCCAGTGGTTAAAGGTGGAACTACACCCCAGACGTACAAACATTTGTTAGGGCAAGCCCTTGGTGTAAAATGAGACTTTTAAAATTTTTTCAGGAAAATAAACACCCATTGAACTCAGATGACTAATGATGAGACACATTAAAGAGCATGAGTTGTACACAAGGTTATAAAAAAGATTTTAAAACAAATTACCACATGTGGCTTTCGTTATCATTATTCCTTATCATGGTGTTTTTGTTGTTAGTATTATTATTATTAAGGATTTACTTGTTCTATAAGACAAGCCCAGAACCCAAAGTTGTCATAAGGAATACTACAAAATGTAGTACTTTAAATACATTTGGTACTTAAATGAGTTCTTACTCTTGTTCTAAAACTGCGTCTATCCGCATGTTTTGTTGATCTACTGACGCCTGACAGGAAGTCGTCATCGTGCGTAAGCTTCACGTCGCTCCAATAGGGAAGTGATCGTCATCGTAAGAGCTTATGAGTTGGAAGGTGTACGAAATGTGAGAAAACGATCGTAGCTTTGACAGAAGAACAACTTGTGCTTCAGCAGTTTGAATGAAAGACGCTGTTTTCTCTGTCGGTGAGTCTTTTCTGCCTAAAAATGCTTTGACTTAGCGCCGTTAAAAAAAAAAAAAAAACCTCGGGGCTTCTCAGTTCATTGCTTGCCTCACGAGCTCGAGACTGACTTGACGGATTGAAATCAATCACCGACTGCAGATGAAATGTGATATTTTAACGTAAACATAACTCGTAACGTGATGTAATTTCAACGCACATGGCGGGGCTTTATCTTCTTTCGTTAACCTTTTGAATAAATCATTTTAAATCACATCATTTCAGATCGCGTGAAACCTGCAAATCATGTCGTGGATAAAAGAAGGTGAATTAAATCTGATTGAGAAGATTTCCGCCAACATCTTAAAGGTAAGAACGTGTGTGTGTGTGATTTAATTGTTAACCTTGAGTTTTAAGAGTAAAACAAAAATGAATTCTCACCTCCTAACAGTTTGAGAAATATTCTTGTACACAACCATTAAGCAAGACAGAAGTATTAACCTTGCAGTGATTTATTCATTTGCATTGAGGAAAAATTCAGGAGTAACAGGAATATCCAGTTGTTAATAACTGGAATAAGATGTTGGGCTTATTTCTGAAGGGAATAAAGACTGAAGCTGAATAATTAGTTCCACTTAAGTTGATCCCCCCCCCCCCCCCCCTTTAAATATGAATGCAATGCAGTTGACTTAAAATCCCACATCACATCACATGATCATTGACCACATGTTTGAGGGGATTTTTTTTTTTTTGCACTTTTGCACAAAATTGTATATTTCTAAATTTACTTAGTGCATTTCAGTCAGTTCTGTGGAAAGTCCAAGTATTGTGTTAAAAAATAATACTCATACTTGTTTGGCATTAGATTATTTTTGTTTTTGTTGGTGTTATCTTGCATGTACGAGCATCCATTGTCAACCAAAGTTGTTTTTATTGACTAAAAGTTCTTCTCTTGTAGATCTTTCATACACTGAAGCTTTTATGAAGCAGCAGAATAAAAAAACCTGAAGCCAGATACATTTAATTTGCTTTGCACAGCTGACCGTTGCACACATTTGACATAATTTTGGTGCTTCCTTTCTTCACGGTGTCAGTTATAAAATATTCTGCAAGCCCTTTTCCCTCAGGCTTTCTTGACACTGTTGGCTTCAAACATTTCACAATAAAGTCTCTTTTTATAATGGATTATTAGCGCTTTACAAACTCATGAACAAGCTATTTATAAGCACTTTATAAAGCATTCATTTATAAAATGCTTTTTTATAATCTGAAGCAGGCTCACTATTTGTCCAAATCAAGTTTGTACATTTTTTTTCCCATTATTAGTTATTTTTTTAAGTACCACAAAATGGATTTTACATACCCCCGGTTGTACTTGTACTACAGCTTTAGATGAACAAACTAGTTGGCTGGTTTTTATACAAGTTTTAACTATTCTAAAAAGACTGATATGTGCAGAGTGAGTTCATAAAATTCTTTTGAAAGATTTCCTTTGAAAAAGTCATTAATTTAAAATGTAAAATTTCCTTAAGTTCAGTTTGTACAAATATCAGATTATTTTTATACTTTGGGAAAAAAAATTAAAAAGCACATGTTATATATTAAAGAAATGATTAAAAGCATAAGATTGAATATAAAAAAAGAGTTGTATTGAATAACATCAAATCTGTTGAAACATATCTGTGACTCGATGCCACATGTGTTGACTCTTGTGTTCCGTCTCTCCCAGGCAGGACCGATGCCTAAACACGTGGCCTTCATCATGGATGGGAACCGACGCTTCGCACGCAAGAAAAACCTGGAACGCCAAGAAGGCCACTCGCAAGGATTCAACAAGCTGGCAGAGGTCGGTTCTCATTTGATGCAAAAAAAAAAAACATTCATGCGTCATACATGTTTAACAGATTATTTTTCCTGTCGCACCAGACGCTACGTTGGTGCAAACATCTCAACATCCCGGAGGTGACGGTGTACGCCTTCAGCATCGAGAACTTCAAGCGCACTAAAGAGGAGGTGGACGGTCTGATGGAGCTGGCCAAACAGAAGTTTAGGAAGTTGTTAGAAGAGCGGTGAGTTTGAATCAAAAGTTTCCGCTGCTGTTTGTGTCACAAGGGACTTTTCATAAATCCTATGAATCACAGCTTCCTTAAAGTCCATTTAAAGCACGGCGGTGTAGGTACACTAAAAGTTTATTTGTTTAACACTGGTTTCAGTTGGAGCTTTTTTGGCTGAAGGAAGCTGTAAACTGTTGCCAGTCAGTGGAGAGAAGTGAACTGATGACACAGTGACAAAGATACTCGTTGCCTTTCTCACTTAACTTTTTATGTTATTACAAAATGTTGCCAAAACAAAAAATTCTTTTGAAATTTCACTTTCCTAAAATCATTTCGAATGATTTTTATTTATTATTTCAACAACCAGGAATACTGATGATTAATTTTCTTCACTTTTAAGGTCATACTCTACAGACACGTTTTATTCTCGATGCACGATATATCAGCATTAATAACATCTGTATCGGTCTAATAAGTAAAACTGGCCCAATATTAACGTACAATATTGATTTCCTATTTGTTGCAGTTTGTGTTTCTGTTTTGGGAGGGAAATGGTTGGTTGAGCGGTATTTGTTTGATCAAGCCAGGAATAACTAAAGTAAAGAGTCATGCCAGCAGTCATTTTTTTTACGATATCGAAAAAAGATACAAGTATATTTGTTCGTATGTATATAAATAATGTTTGTGTAATATCAGTTAATGCTGGGCGATATAGACAAAAACAAAATACCTTTTTATATCTTACAATATCTTCTTTTTTCTTTAAAATCAATAAACAAACAAACAAAAACCCATCCTGTTAAACCCTGCTTGCTTACTGGGACATCGATGGATAGACACAGCGTTTCAGAACAATAGTTTATTTTTAAAGTGCTTCATATATTGTCTGCAGAACATTGCCCAGTCGTACCTGTGGACTCACAAAGTTTTAAGTAGTCCTCCTACTCCTTTGTGTGCTTCGCTGGCAAATGGTGGAACAGATTTGTTGTTGAACTGCTCTTAATGGCTTCTCTGCAAATCCTGCATAAAACGTTATTTTGACCGTCGTCAGTTTTCTCAAAACCGAACCATTTCCAGGCATGTGACATGAACCCACGTCTTACTAATAAATCATCCGCTGAGACAGAAATGTTGCTGCACATTTTCTCCATGTGAAAAGATTGTTTTGGCTGCTGTGAGCCAGAGACTGACACACATTCTGCTAATGTGGACTTATGCCTCTCTCTTTCCCCATCGTCTTTGTTTTCTTTTTCAGACAGTATGAATACTCTAAAATGTAAAGTTGCACATCTTGAAAGCAACATGGACAATACTATCGTCTGCGATAGATATCGCCCAACTCTAATATCTGTAAACATCCGTTATCAGTCTTAACACCAATATTAATATCGATATCAGCTGAAATTTTCATAACGGTGCATCCCTACTTGACAGTAAAAACAATAAACTTCGTAAAGCTTCATTTGCCTTCCTTCAGGGTGATTTAATTTTAAATAAATATTCCAGGAAAATAGGAACAACAGAGTTGTTCCCAATTATTAAAGCAGTAATTCTCAATCCTGGTCCCCAAGGACTCCTATCCTGCATGTCTTGGCTGTTTCTCTGCTTTGGCACACCTGATTTATATGAATGAGTGATTGGCAGGATTCTGCAGACCTTTTAAAGACGTACTGAAGAACAGGGAAACAACTAAAACATGCAGGAGAGAGGTGCTTGAGGACCAGGATGGAGAACCACTGTATTAAAAGAAGACTATCTTGTTTTGAAGCTGGCAACACATGCAGCTTCAGAATATTCTGCCTTTCATCACGCTCTACACCGCAGATTTCTGCACTTTTTTCTTTTTTAACTATAAAACAAAAACCTGCAACAGGTTGTCACTAACATCACACATGACATCTTATCTGTGGGCTGAAACAAGCAATCTAAAGATGTTTGATCATTTAATGTTAACGTTTTTAGTTATGAATCATTTATGCGTTAATTACTTTCAAATTACATTAATTTACTTTGGATTATCCTTGTCAATACGTGACAAAATATGTTTTTTTGTTTTAAATATGTGAAAATGTATAAGATATGATGAGTACCAACATATGAGAAATCTCATGACACCATACTGTGGACAGTTTCAGCTCACTTGGAATCCTTAGTAAGTAACATAGAGAGACTTTTGGTCCTTGGTGAACACAGAAACTCTTTTTATTTATTTATTTTTTTGCTTTTGAGATTAACTTTTTTTAAGAACTTTTTTTTTTCTCTGTCCTTCAGGGAGAATCTAGAGAAGCATGGTGTTTGTATCCGTGTTCTGGGAGACTTGAATATGCTGCCCCTGGACCTTCAGCAGCTCATTGCCAAAGCCGTAGTGACCACCAAGAATCACAATAAGTAAGATTCCTCTATTTAAGCTTCATTAAACTGCCACACGTTGATATATTTACACTGTAAACCACTGCTTGGATTTGATTTTCTTTTTGTTTGTTTTGCAGATGTTTTCTCAACGTGTGCTTTGCCTACACGTCCAGGTACGAGATCACTAACGCGGTGAGGGAAATGGCTTGGGGAGTGGAGCAGGGCCTGATCAAAGCAAGGTGAGCGACGCGGCGGACGGCCCGAGAGATAATCTCATTAACGCCTGCCGGTAATTAGCATTGAGAAAGATAATCTGCAGATCCAGAGCTCTGACACGCTGCTCGTTTGTTTGTGTCGCGCTCAGCGACGTTTCAGAGACGCTGCTGAGTGAGTGCCTCTACAGCAACAGCTCTCCCAATCCTGACCTGCTCATCCGGACCTCAGGGGAGGTGCGCCTTAGTGACTTCCTTCTTTGGCAGGTAAGGACTCAAACAACAGAAAAAATACAGTTTATTGATCGTTTTAAATCAAGAGCTTTTATTTTGCTCGTGCATATGGCAGGATGGCTATTTGAGAGGTTTGTTTCTTTTTAAGGGAATCCGTTCAAATTTAAGGGTAAATAACTAATAAACTGAATGGTTCCTTTATTTAGCCTGAGAAAACTTGTGTTGGTGAAACGTTTTGCAGCTTTAGGTGATGAACTTGAATTGATTTTGTCTGCAGACGTCTCACTCCTGCCTGGTGTTTCAGTCGGTCCTGTGGCCCGAGTACTCCTTCTGGAATCTGTGCGAAGCCATTGTCCAGTACCAGTTAAATCACAAATCCATCCAGGTGAGCCCTTCCTCAATGCTTTTTCTCTTTTTATTAACAGGTGTTGCAAAAAGAAAGAGAACATCTAGAATGACTTTTAGCTTGCTGTAAATGGAAAGAAATAAACGGTTGTTCATTTTGGCAGAAAACCTGTGATGCTCATGATCAAGTACAGTGGTGGGATGTAACAAAGTACATTTTTCATGTATCTGTACTTAAGTAGTTTTAATCATGGGTACTTTCGACTTTTACTTCACTACATTTTACATTAAATATCTGTACTTTCTACTCCACTACATTTCTGTAATGTGTACAAGTTACATTCATGTCATGTCACAGTATGATTTTTGATTTGTTTGTTTAGTTTGAAAGTAATCAATGGTGGGAGGAGAATTGCTGTAATTGGTCCACTGAACCACTGCAAAACAGTAAAATACCAACAGACTAGGGGTGTAACGAGATCTCGTTGTACAAGATCTCGCAATATTAAACTCCCGCGTTATTTCTCGTTGAGAGCCACTGTTGTCTCGCTAACCAACTTAGCAACTTTGTGACTAGATCTAGCGACTTTTTAGACCCCTCTAGTGATAAATCTAGCGAATTTCCCGGTGTTTTTGGAGACTTTTGGAAGTTTTGGCGACAGCTCTTTCCAAGCACTTTTCTCCTCCTCCTTCTCCTACTCTCTTCTGCGAGCAGTGAGCCCCTCCCCCTTCCTAAAGCGGTCGGACCAGAGCAGAGAAGAGATCTCTGATAGATCTTCGTAAAGGAAATAATAATAACTTATTTTGTTTTTTTTATTTAGATTGAATTTTTGTTAAGTTTAAATGTTATAGAATCAGTAAAGACATAAAGAAAATGAATAATTAATTGTTTTGTTTGATGTTTATGTTTTAGTTTTTGGAAAGTTTTAACTAATATAAGTTGAAACTAATATTAAAATCTCGTCCCGTCTCGCAAACTCAGTACTGTGTCTCGTCTCATCTCGTCTCGAGAGTTTTATGTATCGTTACACCCCTACAACAGACCCTCTTTCAAAAAGAGCATCACCTGCTGGAGCATCAGCGTCAACACTAGCACCAACAATCCCACCATGGAGAGTCAGCCAGAGGACATGTGCCACTCATGGCCTTATTTAAAAGACTTATTCAAGTTAACCAGTTAAAAAAACAAGCTCTGATAGAGGACAGCTTCTGTAGTTGTTGTCACAATCTGTGATGATGCACAGAAGTCCAAGTGTGAACAGTGTCACAGAGGGGAAACGTGCATCATCTGCAGCTTTGTTCACTAAAATGACACCATTGATGTATTAAAATATACATACAGCAGCCAGGCACACTTCATACTGTAGATCATTAGGGAATACAATAAACAAGTGCTTTTAAAACCAAGTACTTACTTTTACTCAAGTAAATGTGTTATTGTGGTACTTTTACTAGAGTACACATTTGTCTGTTTATCTGTATTTTTACTTAAGTACAGTATTTGAGTACTTTCTCCACCACTGATCAAGTACAGCTACACTCTGAAACGGGGATCTTCATTCACCGACACAGGTTTTCTGAAAAATTCGAAACAAAAACCTTTGAAGCTCCAGCCAGAATAAAGTGTTTACACTGCTTAAGACTTTTTGATTGTTGCCAATTGCTGAAGGCTAAAACTAGCAGGTCTGTACTGAAAAATCCAAAACAATTTTATTTTTGTTATTTTTGTTTCCTATCTTGGTTCATTCAAAGAATATATAAAAAATCAAATTTAGTAGATGAGAAATGAAACATTACAGAAATTACTCAAAGTATTAGTAGTTCCCACTTCTGATCAGAATTTTCCACTCTGATTTGAATAATTGACATAGATTTGTCTTGCAAATTTCATCTGAATTTGTTTTCACTGCTAAGCACCCATTGGAGGGTTTAAGTGCAGTAATCTGCATGAGTTGTTTCCACGCACCAAACAGGACGTTTGCTTTGTGTGTTGTGTTGCAGAAAGCCAGGGACCTGCATCGAGAGGAACAGGCTTCAGAGCAGCTGGAGGCTGACCGGGCCTGTGTGGCAGAGCACCTGCAGCATCAGGGCAACAACGGAAAGCCAGCCGATGCCCAGAAGAGACAAGAGGCGCTGCAGCGCTACGTCGCCTCTCGGGAGGCACGGGTTCAGGACTTCCTACGAGCGCTGAAACACAAAAGAAACTCTTTCTTTCACGACTTATGCAGCGAAATGGTCTTGAACTAGGAAAGCACTAAAAGACTGATCTTCTGAAATCAGAATAAAACCTCTCCAGTCCTCTGCTCTAAAGGGCTTCTGTGGAAAACAGGAAGAGCATCCAGTCACTGCCGTGGCTTGGTTTTGTTGCTGATATATATAAAAAGAGAGGGCAACGTTACCCCTATGGGGCTGTAGAAAAAATGTGATATTTATGATTGTAAATTTACAAAGTCTAATATGTGGAAATTCCTGGTCAAGATGCAGTTAAATAGTTGTGTAAATTGTCCGTCACATGCATGCTGTTGATTGAAAGGTTGAAATCCGTGAGCGCAAAACAAAAAAGAAAACGCACTTCCTGTGTTCACGATTTGTTTCTGACTCGTTCATCCACAGAACTCAGTTCTGGTTGTTTAATTATGTTGCTGAAAGTGTTGAGTGTGATTTTTGAAAATAACTATATTTTGACCAGCTTTTTCAACTAGAATAAATGAAAAAGAGTCAACCAAAATTGGTTAAACTTTCTTTTCAGTTTGTTGCTGGTAATATTTATTGTTTCAAAAAACACATTTTACTTGGAATGTTTTTGTTACATACTTTTAGTTTATTTCTCTTTTATATGTTTATATTTTTAAAACCACGTGTTATTTTTATATGATGCAGAATGGAAAACTTAAATGTTTTTAAGGAAATTTTAAGAAAAATTATTCCAAATTTGCATTGAATTATAACTAATAACAAAAGGACTGATGTATATTTAATATAAGAGGTACATTTCACCAGTACTTTTCAAGCTAATAAGTAAATATTGAACAAATTTGAAATAAAGCAGCTGCCAATTTTGGACTTGTGTAAACATTCAAGTCCAAGGGAAATTAAGATCTGTGTTTACATTTAACTGAAAACAAATAATTTTAGTAAATCAACTGTTATAATTGTCATCATCTTTCCATAGAACAAAGAGCATGGACACAAAAAATAGGTGATGTCTTTTTTTTATGTAACTATGTACAAAAATGAGTGTTAAATGTACTTCATGAGTTATTGGGCAGTAATTGATATGTACACTGCCAGGCCAAAAAAAAAAAAAAGTGGCCACCTGGGTTTAACTAAGCAAATAGGTAGCCTCCTACTGGATAATTACTGCATGGGCGATTCTCTTTCAGCTGGTAACAAGTTATTTACTCCAACTGGTGCAGTGAGTTGCTTCTTATTTCAAGAACAACTATATTGAAAGACACCTTGTGGTCGTGGAGAAGATGTCAGTCTGTTTGAGAAGGGTCAAATTAGTGGCATGCAGTTAGGCACAGAAAACAAATAAGCAGATTGCAGAAACTAGTAAAATTGGGTTAAAAACTGGCTAATATAGGCTAATAATAAATCTATCGGAAGAATAACAACCATAGGCATTCAGCACGGTTAAGTAGTCGGTTTGAAACCACTCGAAAATAACAATGCAGCGGGCTAGCCGTGTGGGTTGTTATTTTCTTCTCCCCGTCCAAGATTTAAACACGAACCGCAGACTTTAAAAAGAACCAGCGCCCCCAGGCGGCATTAGTCAGTACTCATCTTCTGGCTTCCTGCCTCTTTAACAAATGGGCGGTGCTTGAAACCACGTGACACACTATTGTCCAATGACATTCGTCGAAATACAAAACTGGTTCAAACCGGTTTCGTTCTTATATTTCACTGTATAAACTACAAAAACATTCGTTTGTATTATACATTCGCCATTTTACGAAGCGGCTGCACGGTCGACGTGTACTATCTCTCCCAAGAAAAAGAAAAAAAGCTCGTTTTGCGGCTTTATTTTTTGAGCTTTTATTTTTACTTCCAGCCAATAATATGGGAAAAGCCAAGGTAAGATTTTTAATAATATTTGCAATTTTATTTATTTATTTTCTTTGTGTAAAAATCGTGCTGCTTGCTCGAGGTTAATGTTAGGCTGCGTTTTATTTTTTTCGACATCAGATGAACGTCATCATCCCTAACAAACGTTGGAGCAGCAATGGCGGCAGGACAGCAGAGAGCTGTTCCAGCATCCTATTTAGTCGACGGAAATTAACGCATACTTTCCTCCCAGTCGCTTTAAACACCCACTGTTCCGCGGAAAATGTGCATTAGCATCAAATCTACCGACTTTATGCGCAGTTGGGCTCCTAATCGAACCGAACAGCCTTTGACATTGCGCTAAGCTGAATTTCTGTCATCGTCTTGTCTTTTCTCTGTGGGCTGGGCAAAATCTTGACAGGTTGCACCGAGCAAACAACTTTTGAAAATATCTTACTAAAAGCAGTCAAAGTTATGTAAACACGACGTCATGCATAAAACAATTAAAACGTGCGAATAATTACGAAAGGTTTAGGTTTTTGAAATGCGGTAAAGCGCAAAGTAAAAAAAAAAAAATTGAGGAAGGAGTGGGGGGAGGGGTGGTAAGCCCTGATTAATTTTTCTTACTGTTTTGAATTATTGGGATTGTGTTTTAAAGCACATCAACGCTAGAATTCACTGTATTCCTTCCCAAGGCGGTTCACTGAATTAAATTTAGTGAAGATACCAAATCGTAATTGTTTTTTTCTTCTTTTTTAATTAAATATAAATCTTAAATTAATACAAATTCTTTTTACCGTAAAGGCAGAAAATGTAACTACATTTTATGGTTGCGTTTCTTAAATCAATTTTATTTCAGCCTTTATTGTTTAAAGGCTGGTGAAGTAGTAATCTTATCATCGCTTTCCCCGCATTTGTCTGTAGGCGCGCGCACTGATACAAAACAAAGGAAGCTGTCAAGGCGCCAAAACGCTGCCATGGTAACAGGACGGCCCGAATTTGAATTCAAATATGCGCGGGAAGTTCTTTGTGAGCTTCAAGTTCAGCTGCAGTATTTTTTTTTTAAGACTTCCTTTTTTAGTTCCTACTTCTTAAAGCTCTGTTGTACTGCCAGATTATCCGTGATTTTAATAGATTTGTACTTTTTAAGTACTTTCATGTTATACTTCTGTTCATATATTTAATTTAAAAAATGTTTCTTTTTCTTACAGGCAACCGTCCCCCCTGAGGTTTGTTACTGATGACGTTGATATTTTTTATTTTCGTTTTAGAGATTTTTGCAAAAGTGTAATTCTTGCATGCCATTATTTTTTATTTATTTTTTGCAATTGATATTATTTAGATTAAGTTGACATTATAAGTTGGCTATATGCAATTTTTTTGATTGTGCAATCCACCAATTTTCATTTTGTTAGTTTTTTGTTGTTAACTAGAAGAATATAAACGTTTATGTTGATTTTTCTTTCTTTTTTTTTCCTTTTTTTTTTTTCCTTTACAGCAAAGACGAACCTCCCCACGTCTGGCACTGGTAAGGTTCACTTAAATAAATAAAATGATAAACCTGCCACTTTATTAAGGTTATTCTGTTAGTTTTTTGTGAACAGCTTTGATCACGAATCAGCTAAAAGAATTGTATTTGTATTTATTTTTCCCCTTTACATTGTAAAATGCCGATATCAGTTTTACAATTATTTTTTTGTTACAGAAACCTAAAGCGACCCCTGTGGAGACTAAGAAAAAGGCAGCTCCAAAGGTAAACAACATAATGTTATTGATGTTACTATATAAATATATAGTATAATTTTATTCTAACCTATTTGTTTATTTTATTTTTTTATTTTATAGAAGGCACCCAAAGCGAAGAAGGCCAAGCCAGCTGAGAATGGCAATACCAAGGCTGAGGTATTGTCTTTTTTACTTAATAAATGTGGACTCTTTTGTTGATCACAAGATTACCAAACATAAATATCTTTTCTCTCTTTTACCAGGAGCCAAAGGCTGATGCCGCAGAAGCCAAGTAAATAATGGTTGATGTGCTCACTCGGTGTACTTGGTGATTGTACAGTTTTAAATAAGTATTTTTTACCAAGTTTTATATTACAAATGTCATTTATAGGTTTGTTTTTGGGCTTGCACTTGATGTAACGACTTTGTTTTCACATTCATATCCTTTTTTTTTTCTATTTTAAAACGATTACCGTCCATATCTTGTAGACGTGGCATTTTTAGTTTGTCTAATCTGTTGTTTTTTTAAACTGCTGAGAAATAGACATTTTCATGATGGGTTTTGAATAATTTTAAACATGAGGCAGCTAAAGCATAGAAAGAAAAATACAGGTGAATAGGAAATTTGCCTTTTATCTCCTCGTATTTTAATGATTAATACACCAAATGCTTTGATACGGTATATTCAATGTAAGATCTAGTCAGTTATAATGCCACAGAAAATTAGTTTTATTAGGTCAAAAATTTGATAGATCCCGGACAAAAACATGTATAATGTAACTGGTCATCTGATTAAAAGAAATCTGTTAACTTATGTTTCTGAAAGAGAGGTGGGGTTTGTTTTTTGTTTTATTTTTGTTTTTTTCTGATTTTCATTGGTTATCCTAAATGTTCCTGAAATAAAAAAAAATAAAAACGTTTCTGTTTTTTTTTTCCTGACTATTCAAGCAAACAATAGAATAACATTGTGTAATTAAGCATGATTTTTAATTAAGGATGACATCTGAACATTGGTTGAAATTTTGATCAAATCTCAGTCTTATTGTGAAATATGCTTAAGTTTTGAAACATTCATGGCTGTTGTTACACCCTGTCACCACTAGAGGGCAGCACCTCCCCATGCTTCACCTCTTCCCGCTAATGTCGGTCAATTATGACGTGTTTGTGTTTACAAACCACCGAAGAGGCCTTTTTATTTGTAGGTTTTGCTCAACAATAATGGTTGAGGGGTTTTCTCTGTTTTAGATTTGACAAAACACAAATGAGCAGTGTTACATCGTGACTGCATGATGTGTTGGACTGCTAATTATTCCAACTTGTATATCTAATTTCATGAACAAAATATAGGCAACGTTATGCTTGTCATTCAATAGAAATGGTTTACCCTGAGATACTTCTGCAGACTTTTATAAGCGCTCGCTCACATCTTTCACTTTTACTGTTTTGTAATCCAGAACAATTATTTTGCAAATACAGAAATGTCTACAACGGAGGTAAAATGCTTGTTATTGCTGAGTAATATTGGTTTTCACTTGTCCAAACATCAAGATAAACATGCTTAAAACTCAGACAAAATAAAAAACAAAAAAATTCAACTTCATCTGACAGAATAAATGATTTAATGGGACATTTATTCTTTCAGATCTGGAACACTTTCCTCTTCCTCCGGCCGGAAGTACAGAAGTGTGAAATGCAGAACCTCCAGATATAAAAACTCGTTTTTCCCAAGTGCTATCAGACATTTAACAGCTGAATGTGTCAATCTTATGACTATTATTATTGCACATTCAGACTGTGTCATGTTGCACATCTGCACATTTACACTTTAAACACTGTTCCCTTCTGAGTTTGGTCTTTTTTTCTCTTTTGTTGTTCCAAGTGTGGTCTTCTTATCCTTTATGCCTTATTACCGTGCTAGTGTTCTTAAATGCTTATTCTTTTTTAGTGTGTTTTTTGTGTGTTTGTCTTCTGGCATAAACATGTTTTTTTTTTTCTTTACTAAAATGTTTCTATAAACTAATGGAACCAGCTGCCGGTTTGGACCGAACAGGGTCCTGCACAGACAGAGCCCCGCCCCTTTCCTCGTGCAGCAGCAGCACACGTGCGGCTCGTGTGGGCTTTCTAACAACAAAACATTGTCTGGATCAGTCGGACCCGAATACGAACCTGAACCCCTCAAACAGCTGCAGGTATGACTTAAAAAAGTTTAAAACGGATACATTTATTTTTATTTCAGCTTCTGTTTCTGCCGGACTGAGTTTTTAACCACGTGCTCACAAACACTGGCTTCATCATGTTTCAATGTAAACATCTTTTAAACAGGGAAAAGCTGCTGGTTGTTAACTGTCTGTGTGTCAGGGGTCTGCAACCTTTACAACCAAAAGAGCCTTTTCTGCTCCTCGTCTCCAATAAAATGTGTTCAGAGCCACAAAATAAGCTACAACTGTGATTATCAACTGGTGGTTCGTGGGCCTTTTCGTGAAGCTTTGTGGCCAGTGGAGGTGACATAAACCTAAAAAAGATATTGTGAATTTTATCATTTATTATTATTTTTACACATAAGGACTGAAGAAAAAACATTCATGCACAAGAAAAATACTGGTTATAATTTATACTGAATTTCATAAAAACCACAGCTGAACTAGTCAGACAATTTTTTTTCTAATTCTTATTATTATGTAATCCTAAATGTGTTTAAAGATAACCCTGATGGAATTGAGACAGATTCTAGAAAGAAGTTGGATTATTTAAGTACACAACAGGCTAGCATGAGCTAACATGTTTTAATTTTTGTATTAGTAATATTGATCACATATTTGCATACAATTTATTAGTGTTGTGAGTAAAAACAATCGGAAAAAAATCTGTTACATTGGTCACATTTTCAAAGAGCCACATGTGGCATCAGAGCCGCAGGTTGCAGACCCTGCTAGCTTTGGTCCTTCTTTTAGTTAACTCAAAAGAGCAGGACGTTATAAAAGTGGTTTATTTTTTTTTTTTTTTTTTTGTAAATTTGATTTTATTGACGTGGACAACTTTTAGTATTAGTTAAGCCAACCCTGTTTTGATGTTTTTACATCCAGTTAACCATTATAACCTAAAATCCTCCTAAAATGTAATTTACTTCTCTGTTTTCCCAAATGTTACTTGTCTGATTTTAATATTTTAGGGTCTTCTGTTCCTGCAACTATTTTCACATCCTGCTGCTCTGCTATATGTTACTAACTTGAATGTAATCTTTAAATAATCTGACAGCAGAAACATTTATTTCCTTATTATCTGTATCACAAGCTGGCTTTACGGAGGTCAAAACTTTCCTCTATAATTGGATTTGGACTCGCGTGTCGGCTTTGTCGTGGATTTTACAGAACCTTGTTAAACAGTTAACCTTAATCCCACCTAAACCTGAGAGTCGGCTCATTTCATTTATAATCCCATTTTCTTTGGGTCAGATTAAGGTTTAGTTGTCATGAAGAGAATAAAGTTTTTAAACTCATGACAGTCTCCTGGACATGATCAGTTTGTAATATGCTGGTGTCTAATAAAAACTGTTTCCAACATTTTAATTCCTGTTATGAGATCAAAATATATGTATATTTTTTCCCCTTTTGGCATTTAGACCAAAGTAAGACTTTATTGGTACCACACCCAAACATCTGCCAGTTATTGTCATATATTTAATTAAAATCTACACCCTTTTTTTAAAGGAGAAAAGGGAAAGTGAAATATCTAAATTAGCTCATTTGCGCATTCGTCATCTTGAAATCTGCCATATTGGATCAAAAGCAAGTTTTTCCAAATGCTAGATCCCTCATTACTTGCTGGGGTGATCCGATTTGTCATTTTGCCTTTTCTTTCTGTAACAAAAGAGTGTCCTGTGACTTTTGACTCACCCCGTAGATTTAATTTAAATGAACTCACTGGAATGAGCCGTCCTCTCTTTTTGACTGAGCTCTCCTGTGGGCCGGCCAGGTGTGGCCCCCGGGCCCCCAGTTGAATAGGCCTGGTTTATAAGTTTACAACAGATATTTTGCTAAAACATCAGAGACAAGCATTTAAACCACATTATAGGGTGTGAGTCGTGGAGGATGAAGAGGATTTTTCTTGTGATTGATAAAGGATTTAAGTTGTTTTTAAAAGTTTTTTTAGCATCAAACAGCTGTGGTGATGTGTCATGTGAAGCTCAGATTGAGGTGAGCAGCATCTCCCAGGATAAAGCGTTCAGATTAAAGATGATGATGATGATGATGATGTGCAGCAGCAGGTTTTTATTTGGTCTTTAGTTGTGCTGCGTATCCTCACGTCTCCATCGTTCACATGGCTCGCTGCAGGAGGAGGGGGCTGAAAATGAAACGAGGCGGGACTAAGACAGGAGGAAAAGAAGCGATGATGGAATTTCATTGGCTGTTTGGTAAAGTACAGCATGTACCCAGAAAGTTGAGACTTATTGAGTTGGGCTTATTGACCAGGTCAAGTTTTTTTATTTTCAGAATCAATCTCTGTGCGAAATTTGACAAATAACTTGGCAATTTTTTTGATCGTAGACGTATCGATTTATTATTTTGTTTTTGTTACTTTTACACACTTCAAGATCAGATGAGCATTTTTTATGAGACAAAAACACGAAACATCATCATCTTATCTATGAGTTGTGAAACGTGGCCACACATGAAGCAGGAGTGAGAGAAACGCCTTCCAGTTTCCATGTTCAGCTGAACATGAATAGTTCACAGGTGAATCACCTGGACTCATTTCAGAGCAGAAAGCGGAACACGCCCTAACACTAACGCAGCTTAGCCTCAGTTGACATTCATGGCTTTGTGCGTTTGAATGCATCTTTGCAAAAGAGGCGAGATTAGCAGGGATTAGATCCAGCCGAGTTCAGTATCAGTCGCTGATTTTTGTGCTAATGTGACACAAGATCTGATGAGAGGGTGAAGCCATTTGTTTCCTGAACCACTCGATTAGAGGCCGTGCTGTCTTGGATTTAAGAGAAAAAAAAAACAAGCTGGGAGGGAGGGGATGCTGGTGGAGCACTAAAGCTGGAAACATGAAATCTGGACCCATATGTTCAAACTTTCTGGATCAGCTGCTGGTCCACTCTGGCCTTACAGCTTTTACATCAGGTAGATCTAAAACTACAAACCTGGTTCCTCAGAAAAGCAGATGTTTTTTTTTATTTATTTATACCACATTATTTATCATTTTTATTTTTTCTCAAATGTTTGATTTAGGCACCAATATTTTTTGGTTTAGTGTTGGGAAAAGATCTAAAAATCTAAGCAGTGTGACTTCTTTAGTTGTAGTTTTTGAGTGAATACATAACAAATAACAATATGATTCACTTAAACACCAAGTAAAGATATGGGGCACCAAGTGTAAACTGAAATGTAAAAAAAAATCACTAACAGAGCTTTGCAAAACTCAAAAACCACACTTAGCGGAAGTTAGCATCAGCTAATCAGGTTGATGTAATCATCCTGTCTGCAGCTAGCCCCCACTAGCCACTGCTATCGCTGCTAAAAATATTTAAATCTAAATCTAAATTCAAAATTAGTTAATAAAAAACAATATAGATGGTACCTGTGGTCCAACAGTTTGAAGTGCAGCTCAGACACCAGCCAAAACTGCAAGTTTGATGTCTTGTAGGGAAGCTTTAGCTACATTGGAGCGCTAGCTAGCGGTTGCTATTGTCTCAGGATGATGACATCATAACATGAGCCGAGCACCAACGGCAAATCCCAAAATACCTGAATGTAAACTTCCACATTTTACTTTAACATTAAATGTTTAACTTTCACATTTAGATTTAGGATTTAATGTTTACATATATATTTTTAACATTTAAATTTAACTTTTAGTAAGAATTAGCTAAATGTAAGAACTAAAGAAATAAAATGTTAGTGGAAATATTTTTAACACTCAAAAAGTGAGCTAAATAATGAAAAATATGTTTTAACATTTAATTTTACACTTGGTGCAACCGTATAAAGACGTCTACTAATTATTTTTATCATTAATAATAATAATTAAGAAAGCATTTTTGTTGTTTTTATTATCTTCAGATGATATAATGTAAGAAATCAGCAGACAACAGAAACACAGAGGTAATCTTTTTAATTTTACTTATTTTTTTATTCCAGCATATCTGAAATATGACCTTAAATTTCAACCACTTTAAAGCTTTAAAAAAAGTAATAATAAATAAAATAGCATTTTTCTTTACATGAATATGACACTAAAAACTCATAATTTTAACTGAAAAATGCTCCTCAAAAAGCTGAATGTTTGGTATTTGCATAAATTTGCAAGCATTCATCAAGTAAAAGAGATTCCACAAGTAAAATACTGACTTTCTCCTTCTTTTTAAAAGATGAGTGGAGCTGATGTTTAGCAAAAAGCTTGTGGTTTTCATCAGAAGTTTGCCTCGGGTGGTTCCTGAGCTGACACGCAGAGTCGAGGCTTCGCTCCCCTGACCAGAGTTCTTAAATCAGACAATCGACACACGGAAAGTTTGACTTTTGTGGATGGTCGACAAAACTTATGACATTTTCAGCAGATGTTGTAAATGAGCAGGACGACTTCGGCCCAACGGAGCTGCAGGTTTTACGGGACAGGTTCCGGCCTCCTGGAACCTGGAGAGCTCAGGTTTCACCAGTGAAAACAGAAGCTGGCGTTCACGTTATAGAACAAAGTGTTCAGTTATTTTACTGCAAAACACAAAATTGTTAAAATTTAAAACCCATGCATGAAAAGTAAAAAGTAAGTTGTTTCGATGGTTTTCTGTTCCTTTTGGACTGGACCGGGCTCTGTTCCATTTTTGATCCAGTTGCAGATTAAATGCAGCATCAGGCTGGTTGTGTAACTCAGTTCTTTGGCATGCAAGCTCCAACCAAGTTTCCTTTTTTGTTGTTGTTTTTTATTAGAATTATTATAATTGTGTTGGCTAAATGAACAAACAATATGAGACAGTTCTCATTTTGGAAGGAGGAAGAAGAGGTGTTTTTTGGAAAAGCAACCTACTGAGAGTAATGCATTTAGACAGCGGGGTGTGTGTGTTGAAGTGGGCGTGGCTTCAACAGGCGAGCCTGCAGATCTGGTTGGGGAAGAGGAAGGCTGTATAAAAAGGCGGAGAGCGGAGGCTCTTTCAGTGCTTCAGGTTCGTGGCTGTTTGGCATCTGTTGGGAGGTCTTTTTGCGTGGCTGTGGGGGGGTGAGGAAGTACAGACGGTCCAGTCTGAGGGATCTGTTCTTCCCTTTGGTGGAAGGTGAGAAATCTGGAGCAACTTTTGATTGAAGGAGCAAACTTTTAATTCTTGGATTTTTTTTTTCCGTAAGTGGTGTTAACTCCATCTAGGTTGGCACATTTATTCTTCCCACATGTTTCTCGTCCGTCACCCTTCTTACCTTCTCTGGAGAGCATCCTTAATGAATCCCATCTTAAAGTTGTCTGCATCAAAAAGGAAACACTTGGTTCTTGTGTCGTAATGCACAAACCTTTTGTCCGTTATTGAGCTTGGATGTGTTTCATTCCTTCTATTTTTGCTTCTATTACAAAATCCCAGTTTTTCTTTTTTTTTTAATGCTTTTTGATTGTTTCCAGTCAAGCAACCATCCCTTCCTGTACCTTCCTTCGACTCACACCGTTGTCTCGTTGTTGTTAAGCACCATCACCTCTTGTATTTTAAAAATGTGATGTGTCAACCTAGTGGTTCTCCACGCTGTGCCAGTTTATGACGCAGCAGGATCTGTTCTGACCCCGATCCGCTTCGGACAGGATGGTCATGTTATGCAACAAGGAGGAGAAGAGATGGTGAATTAGAAGTTCTGTTTTTATCAGATCTTTTATGAGGGACAAGTAGAAAAGATTCCAGATAACGAGGAGTTTTTCTGTGGATGGCTCACAGCAGGAGACCTTCTCTCCGTGTGGTTTTTTTTGGGGGGTTTTGCAAAGCTTCACTTTGGCTGTTATACTTTTACTCTGTGTTGCATAACTCGCAAAAAAAGCTAATTCCACTTTACGTTTTTCATATATATATATTTCTTTTTGTAGGTCTTGGACCACCGCAGCACTTTTTAAAATTAGCCAACATGATCATCAGACTGGGGAGGCTGACACCCGGATACTTCCGCCTTCTCCAGGTAGTTTCACCACATGTTCAACACCGGTCGACTCATAAAAACTAATTCAAACTCTCTAAGCAAATAGTTCCGATAGGCAAATATCTCGTGCTCCATGCTTTCCCCTAACCTCCATTTTTTAATTTATTTTTACTAGTTTGTTTCAACATTCTTTTATTGCTGGCTGAGCAACATTAAATCCAAGACCCCCATGCTGTTAGCGAGACCCCCCACTTTTCCTTCATCCCAGCAGAATTAGGGGTTTAACGCTAATCAGGCTGATAAGATCCTCTCCGGTTCTTTTGTTCCTCCCGTCAACATAATCCTCATCTGCAGTGACTGAGCTCGTGTTCATTGTTCAGCAGTTCTGTCACTAATTTGCAAACAAAGAATCTTTTTTTTTTTTTTTTTTTGTAGAAGTGACTCATTTTGACACAAAAAATTAGCATTTTAATGGGAGGAATTGTAATACTAGTGTTTTTGTTAGTTCAAAATTTCAGACGATTGATTTATTGTTGAAATCCACCTTTATTCTTTAAATCTAATGATAGGGCACTTCAATAATAATGTTTCACTATTCCTTTAATTATTCCAGTTTCTACTTATAGCCTCATGTATTGTTTCTTTAACGGAAGTGGTGTCTCAGATGGCTCAGTTTTTAAATGGCTGGCCGTCATATTTCAATGCTTTGTGCTTTGGGGAGCAGGGAGACATGACTGAGCTGTTTCAGTAATGACACGTTACTTTTTTTATACACCACCGTGAGTAAAGATCCAAGATATTCAGCTAAATGTTTGTTTTATTTGTCACCCGACAGAGAAACTGCAGAGTTCAGAGTCTAAGATAGATTTTTTAATTTGGAGAGGAAGCTTCATTCGGCTGACCTCCGACCTTCTGTCTCTTCAGAGGCAAGTTGCCGGCGAGGTGCAGACGCAGCCGCAGGACCGCGGCGTGAACCAGCTAGCCATGATGCTGGCCATCCTGGGCCTGAGTTTGTCCTACTACAGCGCCAAACAGATGACGGAGAAAGTCCACGTCCGGCCCGCGCCCTGACGACGTTCCAGCGCTCCGCCAGCGTGGCGCCAACCAATCAGAGGCGGAGACGCGGCCATGCCTCTCAGGACCACAAGTTTAACCTGTAACGAAATTACACTCAGAACTTTTCAGGGGGGGCGCAGCTAGTTCCTGTTTTATATTCTTTGTTGCCAGGACCTTCAGGGACATGGGGAGGGGGTGGGGGTAGCGCTCATCGAGGACTTGTTTTATTAACCGGTTTAGGTGGATTATCAAAACCAGCTGACTGCCGCCTCTGAGTCGTTACAAAGGTCCAGGTTTGCACGATGCCATCAGTTCTGCTCTGAACTCTTAAAATACTGTGAAAATGGGGTCTGAAGAGGTAAAAATCTCAAACTGTTCAGTCATGTTTCAGGGCGGGCTGATGGCAGATGAGCTGCACCTTGTAACAAAGTGACGGCAGACACGGGGGGATGTAAAGTTGTAATAAATCTTCAATTTCTGATTTTCTCCAGGATAAAACAACTTTAAAAGCCTTCTGAACCGACCAGAAGCTGCTTACACACAACTGTATCTGTCACATGTTTGAGAATCAGTGAATATTTGCACAAAACTACCGAAACCTTTTAAAATGCTCCAGCGGATCTGCAAAGGGACTGTGACTTTCTGTTTCTGTCGTGTGATTTCACTGTTTCACTGATAAATGACGTCTTGTATGACGGTCTTTATTTGCAGATTCCTGCTGATGTTTCTAACTTTATTGAATGCATGCGTGTGCTGAAACCAAATCGCCGTGTTTTTAATTGATGAATGAATGTATCAGGATTTTTTTTTTGTTTTTGTTTTTGTAACCGTTTAATAAAAATGTGAACGTTTTAAAAAAAAAAAGAGAAGCTGTTCTGTTAAAAATCGACCGGAGTTTGGGTGTAAAGAGTCCGGAGGTTGGCTCAAAGAGTCGCAGGGCGACGGTGTTTCCTGCATCAGAGGATCTGTGGTTGGCATTTGCACGCAACAGGATGTGGTCAGCCCGTTGCGTGCGTCGTCTCCTAAGTGAGGCAGCATCTATGTTTCTGGTAAATTGCACAAAAAGGAACGTATTGACGACCTTACTTGAATATCTTGAGTCAGAAGCTTTGA
>JAUBOC010000048.1:5754880-5783496 GCA_032275365.1 Anablepsoides cearensis
CACACACACACACACACACACACACACACACACACACACACACACACACACACACACACACAAACACACACACACACGGGCATGTCTGGTAGCACTCAGGTATGACAAAGTTGTGGTGGGCGTCTCAACAGACACGGTGACTCACACGCTCCGGCAGCAGCTTCACATCTGGAAACCAACCTGACTCCCTCACAAAAACAATTCTGTGTGACTTTACCTGCAGCTTCACGCACCTGCTTCAGACAAAACGCAGGAAGCTTGTCTGGGTAAAGCACTCACACACAAACCGTACTGTAGTCTGAAATTACAGTAGGAGAGTGGAATGTCTCATTTTCAACACTTTAAACTGGAAATTAAGTGATTTTGAAAGTCGTAAAAATGATCTATATTGTCTGAAAACGTCTGGCATTAAATCACAAACTACTCAAAATGTATTCTGTTCAGTTATGCATCATGTAGCAATGTTTTAAACATCAAACTTTTTTATATTACATATAAAATACACTATCTGCGTATATATTTTATATTATCAAAGAAAATAAACAATACAGATAATTTACCAAATGAGCTTTTCAATCCTACTTAAAACACAACTAATCAATACAAACAAATATTAATATGAATCTTTTTATTTTACAAACATGGAGCTAAAATCTGATGTGGTAGTAGCTGACAGAAGGGGTGGGGGACACTGGGAATATAATATCGATCCAATACCAATTAAAAAAGGGCTAGTTTTGCCAATTCTGATGCCAATACAGATACAATACGATACAAGATATAATAAAATGTTAGTGACCGAAAGAACAAAATGAAATGAGTTTCCTCCGCAGGGTGTCTGGGCTCTCCCTTTAGAGGTAGCGTGAGAAGCTCGGCCATCCGAGTAGAGCCGCTGCTCCTCCACGTCGAGAGCCTGTTGAGAGAGGAGCCTGTTGAGGTAGCTCATCTGGTTAGGATGCCTCCTGGATGCCTCCCCGGTGAGGTGGTCCGGGCCCATCCCACTGGTAGGAGACCCAGAGGAAGACCCAGGGCACGCTAGGGATTCCCCCGGACAAGCTGGCCCAAGTGGCCATAAAAAATATTTATTCCCTAAATCCTGAGCCTAAATTAAATCATTAATACTATATTACAAAGGATAGGGTTATTTTGTTAAGAGTTCAGCAGTATTTTCAACTGATGTTAAAAATTAAACTAATTTCCAATAGATTTAAAGTGAAACCCCCACCATCAGCTTTTAAAATGAAACATCTAAAGTTTCCCTTTTAGCTTTTATTCTTGTGTCTAGTTAATGATTTTATTGTCCAATGGGATGCAGACTCAGAGATTAGCTGTAACTTTTGCACCACTCGGATTGTTTCATCAGCTAAACGCAGCAGATTCACCAAACAAACATGCAGCCCAAAGCAGTTTGAAGTGTTTATCTCGACTGTTTGCTGTGTGTCTGAGGAGATAAGGAGTGGGTGACGTGATTTTTTTTTTTGTTTTGAAGTTAGACTAACTCACTGAGGGGACAAGGTGACCCCTGGTTTTAATCTGTAACCCTTTCTAATCTTTCTCAGGCGATAACGTGAGAACGCCTAAGAAAGATTATTAGTATTTTTTTTTAACGCAACCTTAACCTTAGAAAATCTTTTTTTTTTTTTTCCACAGGACTTCACAATAAGTAATGGTTGGTTGAGAAGCATGTAAAATAAAATGTTCCCACCTCTCACCCTTAACTCTTAAGAGTGGGGTAATCTGTGCTAAGCCACCCCCACTGGCTGCACTACGACCCCCTCAGATACACACAAAGACACACATCTTTCTGCATCAGCTGTTATCTGATAACCTGTCTGTGCTGTAAATTCATTGATTTGACTTCATCGACACAAACAAGCTCAGTTTGTGCTGTGAACACAAGTCAACATGTTCAGTCAATAAACAGGTTTTTCCCTTCAATTTATTTTTAACACTTGTTGACTTTATTGATAATTTTCTAATTAAAGATCAGGAGCATGGAAAGTGTAGATCATGAAGCTTTATTTACAACCATGACACACAAAGCAGAGCAGCTGAAATGCTGTTTACACAGATCTTAAATGTATTTTGAACATGTTGACGTCGTGGGCTCAGGTATTGTTGTCGCTGGGATGCAGATCAAAAATCCTCGGTCTTCTGCAGAATCTCCGTCAGGCTCAAGTTACTGTTTCTACAGCTGCTCAGGGTTGTTGTGTTTTGCTTTTACTCCCGACCTGCAGCTAAAACCTCTAAAGCCTAAACACACACACACACACACACATGCAAACACAAAGACACAAAAACACACGTGTGCGCAGAGATGACCGTGAGAACCAGCCGACTCCTTTAAAGCAGCCAGAAGGAATTTTAAAAATTCAACCTGAGAAAGAAAGCATTTTGAGAACGATGGAGACAAAAGCTTGCTTGTTTTTGATGATGGCTTTTTTTTTTTAAACTTGATCAGAAAATAACATGAATATTTTACAAGCTACATGTTTGGTTTATGATTAAATAAGGTGGTTGTTTTTGTTCAAAGCAACTTGTTTTTAAGGCAGATGGATTGGAACAAATAAAATGTTTGCATTGAAACATGTTTTTGGACAAATGTTTCTCATTTTTCTACATTGATGTTCATTTTAGTGAAAGTGTTGAAGTTTCATTCATTCATTCATTCATTCATTCATTCATTCATTCATTCATTCATTCATTTTTTCTCTCATATATTATTTGTGTAGGGACAAGTGTCAAGTAGCAATACCATTTGTAGCCTATAGGCTAATTTGCTATGTCAATCCCAAAATGGGCTTTTAGCAACATGAAAATAAACCAGTTTAAAAGACAGTTTAAAAGACAATTCATAAAATAGACTTAAAAACAGATTAAAGCTTGGTTCTCCTTCAGAAAATGCTTCAGTTTTGATCTAAAATGGTTTCAAACAGAAATCCCTGATCAAACTTTATCTAAACTTTTTTAATCTTTGATTTTGTTCAACAGTATGACAATGACAGAAACTCTGATTAATGATGAATTCTTGTAGTTTTCACAGGATTTTATCTGCATCAACATTAAGTTGAACTCTGAGGAGGTCGGTTTGATTTAACAATGTGAAAGCTGAATTTTGGGGCTGATTTGATGGAGCTTGAACTCAAAATGATGAAATCCTTAATTTGAAAAATGAAAACAGAGAAATTGATCTCCTATGTTGCTTTTTTGTTAAAAGGCAGAAACAAATCAGTGTTTTTCTCTTATCCTTGAAGGACTGAAGTAGCAGGTGTAACATGGCCTTACGTATGTTCAATATTCCTTTTATTATAATTTTTTTATTAAATCAAAACTGCGAACATAAAGCAAATCATGTTACGTTTAAACAACCTGATCGTACGTCTGTGCTCAGCAGCCTGCGGGGAGGCAGTGACCTTTATCTAAACCAACGAGGTAGAAATCACACACGGCTGCACAGCTGGAGGTTCGACTGCTTCTGTTTCTCGTCATGTTGGATCAGCTCAGTACGGAGATGCATTGGGTCACATCTCCCCCCCCCCCAATTCCAGCCTGTCATCAACGTGTCATTAAAGTCTGTCTCTCCTTCAGCTGGTCCGTCTTTGGCTCCACTCCGAACACAAATTCCTGCCCTCTTTTATATGTTGTGTCTTCTCTGAGTTGTTTTTCTCCTCCTGTCTGTCTCAATTTCTGACGTGGGAATCTTTGGTATTGCGGCCTGTCTGGCTTGCACTGAAGGGGTGGGTGGGATGAGGGAGGGGTCTTGATAAGGATTCGATGGAGGCTGTCAGGAGGCACAGCTAATGTGACTTTATGTTGAAAGGACAGAAAATATGTGATCCATCACACCAAACTGAGTAAAATTAGGTGAAAATGACCTCATATTTTCAGATTTCTGCTTTTTAAGCAACATTTTTATCCCAGATCGGATCCTGAGATTTAGATTGATTTGTCTTGTTAACCAGGATAACTCTTTGATATTTGGTCTGAATCTTGTTTTTAGCTTGTTCTAATGAGGACTTTTTGATGTCGTTTTAAAGAGAAAACCTCAAACAATATTTGGAGATTAAAATTAGCCGGGGGAAAAAACAGCTTTTAGCAAGGAGAAAATATAAATTATTCAAGACTTTTTTGCTTAAAATTATGTTTTTTGTAGCTAAATAATATGTTTTAAATTTTTTCATTCAAACAACCCAAGGTATTTATTAACTATTTTTACAAAATGCAATTATTTTCCCATTTCTCCACACAGCACTTTGAGATTAATCTTTGATTTAATGCAATATGTCACAAATATCATGTGATCAGTGATGCACAGAATAAAGACAACAATTTTTTGTATAAGTTAATAATGATCAACTCTGAGAAACAGGAAAAAACTACTTATCGGCTCAGGCACCTCCAAATAATTCAATTTCTCTGTATTGCATTGCTTCTTTTTTTATTTTCAGGCTACTCATCTCAGCAAACAACTAAATATCACAGATAAAACTAACCTGAAAGCTGAGCTCTGTTCTGTTTTGCCTGCTGATGACATCTGTCGAAGCAGTTTAAAAGGCAGGGCTGGTGGAGAATGAAAGACCACTGCAGCTGGACTCGTCCTTTCATTTAACACTTGCGGAGCGTCTTTAGCTGAGTCAGTAATCGTTCTGTCTGAGGACTTTTGTACCTGAGTGACAAACTGCGGTCCGGTGAGACACCTGAATCATCCACACTTCCCCTCCCTGGAGGTGTGATCACAGCCTCCCACAGCAGGACATCAGATACACACACCACCTTAGACCCAGCTGTGGCTTTCACTCAGTCTGTCTGAGGATTAGACAGATTTATTTGGGCTTTTTTGTCACTAAACCTGAGGCAGTTAAAACCCAAAGGTTCACAGAGGAGACAGTGGCACTTTTGTTTTAGTAAAAGCAGGATGCACACTTCCTTTTACTTGTTTGACTGCAGAAACATTTGAAGACAACATGATGTGTAAACAAAACTACGATCAGATGTGGATACTACATTTACTTAAGCAACTTTATTGGGGAAAATAAGACTTTTAGGAGTAGTTTTACTACATCATACTTTGTACACAAACATAATTTGCATAGTAGGTTGTTCAGATGTTTTGATTGGTGGTCTTCTTTTGATTGACACATTTTTTGACCCAGTGGGTTCATCTATTGGCTCTCCAGAGCCCAAAATGTGTGGGAAACTCCACCTGATTGATCAGCTCTCAGCTTCATTCATACTCAGTACTCAAGTAGCCATTTTGCAAAATACATTTTTACTCATGCTTGAGTACAATGTTTGGGTACTCTACCCACCTCTGACTGTGATTATTGTTGTTTATTGCGTGTGAAGAATCCTGATTCTATCAATCAGCTGAACAACTAAAATTAGCTTCACAGAAAGCAGCAGCTGCTTTTTGTTTTTGTTTTCTTTGTGTCCATCAGATCCTCTGCTGTTAAATTATCTCAGTGATGATTTTCTCTCTGCTTTCTAACGTCGACACCAAGAGGTCACGCTGATGGACCGGAGCCTGTAACTAAAGGGAACTGACTTTATTAGATCACATTAGACTTCAGTAGGTCAGCAGGCACTTTGCGTGTAATTTGTTGACAAATTGATTTTCGTCGTGTCTCTTCTGTCATTTAAAGTTGTGGACGGTCGTCTTCAAAACTCATTACCACACTGAGTTTAGCCCTGCGTAAAAATAAACAGTTTTTTTTATTATAGGTTTATGTTGAGTCTTTTGGTTCAGCTTGTTGCTGACATGACTTCCTGCCGTTTCAGCTGATGATATGTCAGGTGGGGATCCTCTGTGGTTTCTGAGGGCAGAATCCTCGGGAGGTCCTGCCCAGGGTGGCGCCACGCTGAGGGGCCTCCCCTTCGCCCCGGCAACCAGACGGGGGTTAAATTAGGAAAAGGCCAACCCCAGAGCTGCGGCGAAGACCAGGGCGAGGTCAAGTGCTTTGGTCTGCTTTGATGAGAGCTGGAGTCGGGGAGCAGACAGGCGCTCTTCATCTGCAGCCAGCAGACCGAAGTCGGACCGACTCTGACTGCTGCGTGTTCCGGTGCATGTGTGTGATGAGATGCTCTGATGTCACCGTTTACTCTCTTACCCGAACTGTTTGCTGCATTTTTAAAGGCTGATCTTTTCCTTACAAGAGTCCTGCTCATTAAGAGAGAAAGTGAACGTTGTTTAAAAAAAATGTTATCAACAAGCAGATTTCAAGATCTGATTCTTGTTTCAGAGTCATTAAGTTTAAGCTTTAGTTTTCTCCACCTGCAGAGCCTCTCAGCTGCATTTTAAACTGGAACGCTGCCCTAATTAAACCCTCCAGCTTACAAGTTTTTACAAATTAGCTTCTGCTGTTTCCATATTTCCTGAGTTTTAATACTCTTTTTAGCCTAAAGATGTGCACTGATTATTTATTTATTTATTTATTTATTTATTTATTTATTTATTTATTTATTTATTTATTTATTTATTTATTTATTTATCAGGATGCACAGATTGAACCCGGAGGTTTTTCTTTTACTCTCTCAGGACGCTGAATAAATAAAGAATAAAGTTCTTGCAGTGAAAAAACAGGCCTTAAGCGCACAAAAAGCTAAAAGAAGTGGATTAAAGTTGCGTTCATCAGTCATTCTAATATAAATATGAAGGTATTTTGTATGCATTTTGTTGTTTTAAAGTTGTATATGTGCAAAACCGTTTTGAAGTTGGAGAGGAGGGGGTCTGTTTTGCGAAATACATGGTTTTGTCTCTGCTTTATGCAGATGATGTGGTTCTGTTGGCGTCTTCAGGCCAAGACCTTCTGGACGGTTCGTGGCTGGGATGGGAGTCAGTTCCTCTAAATCTGAGGCCATGTTTCTCGAATGGAAAAAGGATGACTTCCCCTCTGAGTCGAGGGGGAGTCTCTGCCTCGAGAGGACGATGGAGCGGGAGAGGGATCGACGGATTGGGGCCTTGTCCTCAGTAATGAGGGCATTGCTTCGGTCAGTCGTAGTGAATAAAGAGCTAAGTTGGAAGGCAAAGTTCTCCATTTGCTCCGTCTATGTTGGTGGAGGCCAAAATGAGCATCCTTTTCAGGGTGGGCGTATTCAACCTTAGAGATAATGTGAGGAGCTCCGTCATTTATGGAGCGGTATCGGAGTAGAGCCTCTGCTCCTCTGCATCAAAAGGAGGCAGTTGAGGTGAGCGATGTCTCGGTTTCTCTTCTGAACCTGTTACCTTCGCAGCCCGACTATTGATAAGCGACAGATGATGGAGATGGTTATTAGTTTCTTCCACAGTCATCTGGGAAAATAAAACCTGTCACTTCTGCTGAGTCACTTGACATTATATATAAACTGTGTTTACTAGGCTCTCTGCTCACCTGTTGAGTTAACAAACTACAGTCTGTTTATCCACAAAGAACCACTGTAGCCTGAAGACATTTACCTCGTAGATCTCCTCACTTATTGCCTGCTGTCCATTACTGTTTAATAAATCTGATAAACTGTCCTGTTGCTTCTGCTGAAGAGAACAGTCCTCATCTAAAACAAAACAGGGGGTCATTAATTGACACACAGAGGTGTAAAGATAAACCTGAATATCATCATTATCATCAGATCGGTAGTGGATTAGATCAATTCCAAAATTGTCAAATTAGCCTAAAAGAACATTTAAGGCTATACAAAATAAAGAAAAATAAAGTCATTAAACTTGCTTCAGAACTATTTATGTTCACTCTTGTTCAGCTTTGCTGGTTTTACAGAAGCTGAAAGAACCAGATTTGCCTAAAGAACCTGTCAGCGCTCCAGAAAACACGACAAAGAGCAGAGATTTGTTGACTCTCCTGTTTTCTCTCCTCTCCTGTGTGTCGGCCAGCAGGGAGGCTGTAAAAACTGCTGCAGGGTTCCAGACTGCAGCCGGGACTCAGTCTGTCTGCACTCTGAGCTCCTGATTTTTATCTGTAGAGCAATAAAAGGGAGGGGAACGAGAGTGGCTTGTTTAATAAAAATTAACGGGGAAAGAAAATGAACTAGACTGTGGAGAAGACTTGTTCATTGATTTCTATCTGAACATTAAAAATCAAAGGAAACGTTTTTGCAACTAAAGTGAGACTTGTGTAGTTTATGTCAGTTTAATATAAACAAGAACATTTTAATAATTTAGCCAACTTTAGTGTTTATAATCCTCTTTCTAACCTTGTGGCTGCAATAGATTCGAAACAACCTTTTAAAAAGGTTTCACAGATCAGCTTTAAAATTTGAATTATTGACGGAAAGACTTAAGACTTTGAAGGCCAAGAAACAAGTCACATATAGATCCGTAATAATCATTTTATTGGGACTTTTAAACACAAGATTTATTTAAGACAACCAGCCAGAGCTGCACATTTCATACAAAAGCATCTTCAGCACATATAGAGACTCAAACATCTCTGCTTCTGCCCTAAAGTCAAATATCTGCGACTCCAAAGGTTTGCAGCAGATAAAGGAGGACAGGGGATCCAACTACTTGAAGCTGCAGCCAGTTTTTCTTTTCTCCTACAGACTCGGCTGTTTTGAGGAAGCCATCAAAGCTGGACGTCTAATCGGACGTGTTCAGGCCGCGCTGTGAACGATTGGTCCGAGAACAAGTTCACCTCGTGGGGTGAAAAATGAAAAGTAGAAGTGGGAAAGTAAAGCGGCCGTCTGATGAAGTTTGGGTTAATCAGGTCTGAGTTCTCATGAGAGTCGGATATCAAAGTGAGGAGGAGTTTTATTGCACATGAAGACGAGGAGCGAGGCCCAGCTGTGAGCCTGATGTTCCCACAGGTCCTGGAATAGATCTGACCATAAAATCTGGCTGTTTTCCTCAACTCGGATGTTTACTCGCGTTACAGATTTTCTCAATAATAAATCCAGGATTGATCTGGAATTGGTTTCTAACTTACAATTTGCTTTCCAGTTAGAGTGTTTTGTCAAGTGGCTTTGTGTTCGGTAGCGCAGACGTAAATAAATCCCACTTTCACTTTGTGTTCAAACCAATCAAGTCTGAACATCTCACATTGTTTTCAGCTTCAAATCCAAATCAATGTTGTCAATTTTTAACACTGTAATTTGGGTTTGTGACAGGAATAAACCAGTCTTTGATCAGTGAGCGGCTTTGCCTTTCTGTTAACCGACATCATCATCTGTCAGCGTTCAAAGTTGTAATTTCAGCAACTTTATGTCTTTGATTTATCATGAGTTTTATTATAAATCTGTCCACTCCTTGGTTTTTAGGAACATCTGCTCTGAGTGACTTGCAAACATCTCCAACAACTGTGAACTTTTAAATCATCACCCTCACCAGGATGCTCATATGAAGATATTTTGTCTCAGTAAAGCTAAAACAACAGGCTGTGAGTGCAGCTCAACTGCAGTTAGTCGTTCTCTTATACTAGTAAAGGTCAACGACCATCACTGCACTGAAGAGAAAACCCATCAAACTGCTTCCTGCTCCTCCTCAACGTATCAGTCAGGGTGAAGCCCTCAGGCAGTCCTGCCGTTCTTCTGTTTCTGACGTCAGCTCCGTTATTTGAAGAGGCTCTGGTCAGGTTTCCCACGGGAGGGGCTCGAGACCCCCCTCTCTCTTCTCCCCAAACCAGGGGGTCACGCATCAGAGAGGGGGAATAAAAAGCAGCTACTCCTCTGATTTACGACCCCGTGTACACACAGGATAAACTTCGGCTCGGGGAGGGGTCGTGTTTCAGGAGGGCATCCCTGTTGTTTAAATTTCAACCTTTTAGAAGAAGTTTTGCAATAAAACCTGTTTTTTTTTCTGCATAGTGAATCACAAACAATAGGAAGGTGCTGTTAACGTGTGGGCTGCAGTTCCAGATATCAGCCAGCTGTTGTGTTTGGACCAGAATTACATAATGAGAACAACTGCTGCTGTGTTGGATCAGTCCAGATAACCCCTGACCTCCGTTATGAGGATTTTATCTGAGTCTGACAGAAAACACATCAGTCAGACGCACGTCTGTAGCTGTGACATCAGCTGTTTTTGTTCTTATCTTCTTGCTTTACTTTAGCTTTTCTTTTTCAGCCATCATTATGCTTTTCCAAAAAGCATGGTTAGCAGAAGGAAACTATAACATACAAAGATTGTCAGTGTGCTGAATAACAGTATTTCTGAAGTTATGGAAGCTATAAAAGTACCATTGTTACAGTTTTGTAAGAGGTTTCTGATGAAAACAAGTGTCCAGGTCCCCAGCAGTGCAGAGTTATCCGTGCCTGATGTTCCTCTTCTAGATGATTCATGTGTTTTCAATGGGAGCCGCTCTGGACTGCAGGCAGCTCAGTCAAGCACTCAGCCTCCGTGTGTTCAGAGGCCAACTGCTGGAAGTCCAACTCAATGTTTAGTTTGACCTAAAAGCAAGTTCCAAATGGATACCCTAATACACAAAATACACAAAAATCACATAAAAAAGTCAACAATATCATTACTATTAACATTATATACAACACATTTTCATATCATCACAACTAATATTACTCATCGCTCATCATAAACTCATCATTAATTTACTTTTTAACTTTGTTCTTGAAGTTAAGAGATACTAAACTTAATTTGCTCACTTAAATCATTCCATAATTTAACACCCAAAACTGAAACACGTATTTGACATATGTTCTTACTTTACTTGCTTAAAAAAGTAAAAAAAAAACCTTAGATTACAATTATTTTTCCTTAGCATAAAAAACCTTTGAATACCAGCATTAAAATGATTGTTTCTAACTAGATATAGTGTTTACAGTGTGCTTAAACACACTATGTCACAAAATGTTACAGAAGCACTATCTGACAGATAAACCTGGAGTTGCATTTTCTCTTGCGTCCACATCCTGGGACGTTAACCCATACCTTTTACATTTTTTATAATATTGGCAGCTGTCACAGGAACATGAAGCCTTTACCTTAAACATGGAATTTATCACCAGACAGCTCCTGTGATTATAATTAAGGTCGAACGATTTGAAACCAACAAATCTGTCTACACTAGTTATCATATTGTTGTAAAACAAACAACAAAATATTTTCTTTCTACATTTCTTATTTACTCTAGCAGTGGTGGGCAGCACTAATCTAAAACTTAGTTCTGCTAGCCCTAAAACACTAACTCAAATATTTAGGGCCCCTAATTCTAAAGCACTAATGCACTGAATTTTTTAGCAAAAGCTAACTCTAAAGCACTAAAATAACCCATGAACATTCTTCAACAGACAACATGAGTCACATATTCCCATGTTGCTCTCTTAAACTTTATTATTGACATTCCTCAGACATATTTGGGATCATATATTGTCACCTGGTGAATAAGTGACACAAATATGAACAAAACAGCTTCGTTAGCATGAACGTTGATCAATAACATTTATAGACCTCAGATAGTATTAATACATTTTGCCTATAAATTTAGCAAGTGCTAATCCACCAATACATTTTAAAATTAGCAAAAGCCCGACAGCACTCATATAAGCGCTTTAGGGGAACTGTGCACTGTACTCTAGCGCATACATAAAGCCGATAGGTTTATCTGCACTTGTATCTTTTTGACATTTTGCCCAAATATTTGATAAAATTGTGCCTCAATGGCAGTTGCTGACAAAAAAAAAACAACCCAAAAAAACTTCTCTATACAGACTCCTGCATAGTTTTTGTATTTGTGCTCTGAGTCACGAACCCGGCTTCTCTCAGACATGTGTAGTCTGCCCAAGCTGTTGGCACCAAAGAACTAGGCCAGATTTGATCCACTTCACAAACCATGCTAATGCTGACACACATTATTGCTGCTCAGGGCGCAAGGGGAGAGAGAGAGAAAAAAACTACAGAAGAATTCCAATGGGAAGCCACTCAGATGAAAAGAAGAAGAAGAAGAAAAAAAAAGGTAATTTCACTTGAGCTCTTGCGAAACCTTTTGAATGTGTTTTTTTATTGAAAATAAACGTGTGTTCTGTTTGCTGCAGAGGCTGAGAAACGAATTCAAGCAATAAAACACAGAATTTAAAACGACAGAAAGTTTAATTAAATCTCAGTTGCAATGTGCGTAAATTTAGACAGTTTTCTTTCTCTGAATCGTCCCAAACACTTCTCCAAAGATAAAAGGAAATAATAAAACGTCACTATATCAAGTCATAATCAGGTCAGAACTTTGCTGAGTTGGATTTCCTGGTGGGCTAAAGTGTGAGGAGGGAGTTCTCTGAGCCTGCGAGTGAAAAAACTAAACACATCTGCAGCATCAAAGCCTGGCGTGGAAGCCTCCCGCTAGTTTATCATCCTCATTTCAAACAACCAGGCATCTTTTTGCGAGCACACCGAGCTCGTAAACAGGTACTGCAGCCTCCCACCCCCCGCCTTCGAAAGCTTTTTTTTGCTGACTCAGCACCGAGCCAAACCCTGTCGGCCCTGCTGCAGCAGTCAGATGTGAACGCTTCCCCGCCAGCTGTTCTGTGTTTACGTCCAGGCTCGACCGAGGGAGAAGCTCAAAAACACGACCATATGTTTGAACCTCGTCCTGTGAACCCAAAACAGGATGTCGCAGCGGGCCCTCCGGTCACCGAGACGCAGGAACACAGGAGGGCTATTGTTGTGGCCCTCTGTGGGAAAGACAGAAGGAGAGAGAAGAGAAGTGTCATCTGTGGGGTGGGGAGGAAAGAAACAAGACGGGCCTGTTTTACTGAGCAGTTATTAAACGTGGCTTGTGTTGCCATGCGCAGCTTTCAAGCTTGCAAAGTTTAGTCTACGTAAGACAATACAGCGTTTTATTTTTGAGCAACCTAAAACTGATCCTTCCTGCGGGGGAAAAAATGTTGTTTTGTTCCTTCATGTCTTTCCTTTTGATTTGGTCTTCTTTAAAGGATAGTTTGTTTTTGTCTGAAGTGATGTTCCTTCAACTCACTCCATCAAAGGCTGCATCATCTGTAGCTCCAAGGGGTTTAACAATTAGTTTAATGAAATAAGACTTTTGGCTCATGAGTTTATTTTTTTTATTGGGTCTGTGAGATCCTTTACAGCCCTGTTCACCTTGAAATGATGTTATGAATGTAGCAGACACCACGATCATCAGGTCACCCACTCTAATGTCTCTGGTTTCCACTCTATACTCAGCTGAGCTCACAAGCTCTGACACATTTTATAAAACTGATGTCAAAATGAAAAATAAGAAAAAAACATAACTGGTAACTGCACATTATTTAACCTTACTTAATCATTAATCAATTGCTACTTAACCTTAAAAACATCATTATTTAAGGATGATTCATACTTAATAAGCAATAAATTAACAGTTAGTAATGCTTTACCCATAAAGGCTAATTATATAATATAATAATATTCACTTTAAAAGAGCTCACATAAATACTTAAATAAATACTAACAACTTCCTTAATTATTGATGCACTGCCACATTAGTAGTCAATTCAACCATTCTCTAACCATTAATGCATGTCTAACACATGGTGTGAAAATACATTTATATGAGCATTTATGTACAAATACACACAGTATGTAACATAGTTAATTCATCAGTAATTAAGCACACATAAACAATGAGTATGTTGGGTTTAGAAGTAATTAGCCTTTATGGGTGAAGTATTAGTAAATTATTGATTTAGGGTTGCTGGTTTGATCCCCCGTTCCAGCCATCTCAGTTGTTGTGTCCTTGGGCAGGACACTTCTCCTGCCTTGCCTACTGATGGTGGTCAGAGGGTCTGGTGGGGCCGGTGAAGCCCCGCCTCTGTCAGTGTGCCCCAGGGCAGCTGTGGCTAAAATGTAGCTTACCACTATCAGTAGCCGTGTTTCTATCAATGTTTTTTGTTGCACATTTTGAAGTATCGCATATAGAAAAGGTGGACGGAAATGGCAAAATTCGCAAAACCCCTCAATTTTGCAAAAAAACGTTTTTACGCTCGCTTGAGGTGGATTTTTGGATTTTCTGAAAACAAGTCAATGCACTAAAGGGCTTATGGAAACACATTTGCCAAATAAGTTCTGACATAGCAAACATTTACCTCGATCGGCTGTTCGAGTTGTTCAACCATCCTCACGCTGTCGGCGTCTTCCCAGATATTCCCGTAATGTAAAGAGATTTTTCGACGTCTCCAGACAGCATGCAACATCACCAATACTAGTTGATATGACAGAATAATTCTAACTTTCCTGATAGTAGCAACACATTCCTGATAACATCTCTACACTGTCCTGAGACATGTGGTCCCTGTGAGTTTGTGACTTTACTTCCTGTTCACTACAGCCATGCATAACATCAACGTCTGACATAACTACACTTTGCTTACCCTGGTCGATTCACTTCAAACCAGTGGATGGAAACACGTCTGATACTCATATTTTTTTTGCAACATTTTAAAAAATGTTTAAATGCACATTAAAATTGGATGGAAACACTGCTATTGTGTGAATAACTGTAAAGCACTTTGGAGTACAATGTGCTTGATAAACAGCTATATAACTTCAGTCCATTTACCATGGCTTATTGCTAATTAACGCTAAATAAGGAGCTGTTTATATAAAGTGCTACCAAATAACTTTAACCCAACCCCCCAACTTTCTCAAAGAAAAGTAACCTGGTCATAGTTTTGCTGCTGAGTTTTAGTTTAATATAAATTCAAATGAGATTTATTTGGTTAATATTTCCGTCTGTTTTGAGCTGGAATGTCTGCAGATGCTGTCAGGAGGAGGCTGCAGACGCCCAAACACAAAATCATGCCAAACACAAGCCTCCCTGTCTACAAACCTGTTGCAGCTCCACTAAAGCGTGCTATGCCGGGAATGCTAAAAAGATTAGCGCCAAGCCATTTGAGTTAATGTGAAAAATAAGCTTTAATATGATGATTTAGGATGAATTATAGGAGTTGTGCATTTCAATATTGTGCACACTCCAAATAAACCAAAAATGTTAAAACAACAACAAAAAAAGCACACTTACAAAGACCTTTCAGTTGTTTTTATTTGCTCTTTGGAATAAAAACTTAAATCTCTCATATGCATCAACAAATAATAAAAAAAAAAGAGTTCAAACTTACACAGTGACATTGCAGACATGCAACCAAGAGGTTTTCCACAGGAAAAAGAAAACTATAATCCAGAGTGAATTTGGTTCAGAAGTGTGTCGTGCTCATGATAAATACAGAACATCAAGGCTGTAAGCGTTGTGCTCATTTCTGACGTGTACAAATATACGGTGCCCATGAATTTGGAAAGCGCTCAGCCCTCAAGGCCTCAGCCTAACCTCCACATACCTCCGCTCTGCGCAGATTTCAGAGGCATCTTCGGGGGGCGAGCGATGGAAATGACCTTTCATGGAGATAAAATGTGAAGAATGGATGAAGTGAGGTAGGATTTGTAGTTATCAGTGAGAGGTGGGCAGAGTCAGCCTCCCCTGCGTGTTTTGAGGAGCCAGCTGGAGAGGTTAAACATCTGGAAACCTGCAGATGGTGACGGTGACTCCCTAAAACATTTATCAGATTGGGGCTTTTTGGTATTTTTGTGTTTGCTTTTCTGTCTTGAGTGAGATTTCTGCTCAGTTTTTGTCCTGCACACACGTCACAAACAAAACGTGTTTTGAGAATCACACACTTACACAACAGGCGAACATGTAAGGACTGTTAGCATTGACCTTCACTAGCAGATAAAAATAAATAAATACTGGCCACGTTTTTGCTCTCCAGGATGCAGCTGTTTCTCTGAATCCAACTTCGAGTTAAACGCCAAATGAGATGAATCTCTGAAAATTAGTCTTTCATTTCCTGTTTCTGTCCAGTTCAGTGCATTAAAAAGCCCTCAGGAGCGTCCCACATATTTGTTCCAACGCCTGCGTTTAAAGAGTTAAAAAAACTCAAACTAAACTGGGACAGATTCAAACGAGGTACTCGTGGTTCACTTCACACTCACACAGTCCCTGTTCACAAAGATCATAGCTTAGTGGTTCTCCAGCTTTAATTGGTCATGAAAAGGGGAGCTAACCCTAACGTGTTTGCAAAACAAAATACACATGTGGGCCTCGTGTGGCGTTAGAGGGGCTTACGATCAGCTCAGAATCCAGTTCTGTCAAAAACTGCACAGAGGCTAAACATCAAGAGACAGCATGTTTGGTTTCACACACTCACAAACACACAAACACGGGGAGACACTGCTCCGTGTTACAGCGAGAACAGCCCACAACACGTCCATATCTATAAATACAACATATCAATCTGACAAGATTAGCAGTGGCTGTTTTTTAATCTGATGAAAAAAAAAAACTCTTTGGAGTGAAGGGACTAAAGGTGATTGTGTGCCATGGAATGCTAATGATATTCATTTAAAATATTCAGGGGGAGAAAATGAAGCCAGGAACTTATCAAAAATAATTTGCTGCAAAAAAGAAAAAACACTGTAAAAGATGTGAAATATTCGCTAATATTAGCAAATCAGATTATTTTAAAGTGCATATTGTTTCTGCAGTACATTACCGTATTTTATACTACAGTGTTTCTCAATGGAATAAAAGTGTGGTTTGTTGTTTCATTCGTGTCCGTGCAGCTTTTGGTCATCCGATTTTTGCTTTAAAATCTGAAAACGGACAGTTATTTCTATTTTCATTTTATACTCTAAGAACAGGAAAATGGTCCGTCTTTTTATTTTTGCCAAACTGGAAGCTTAAAACTGTCTATATCAGACCCTTTAAGATGGAGCTAGCTAAATAACTTTTTAATAAAATGTGGCTGCCTGTAATTAAATAAATTAATGCTAGCTAATGCTAGCTACTTTAGTATTTCTTTAACTAACTGCAGGCTGTATTATTTATTATTATATCTAGTTTTAAAAAACAATTTATTTACAGCCTCCATCTATCTAAAATGGTCTGATAATGAGATGAATACACACATTTAATTTTATAACTAGCTAAACACGCAGTCACAATAAATACTGCAACAGGCTCCACAGGACAGCATTGAGTTGCCATAAGAAGTGTTAAATTTCAGGTTTGACAAAAATAGAGATGGAGCATTTTCCAAGCAACCGTCCATTTTTCTTTTCTCAATATCTGTTTTTTAACTAAAAAACGAATGACCAAAATTTACACAGAGCCATTCTTTCTGCAAACACGTTATTTTTTGTTTGTTTTTTGGTCTAATATGTTAATTAATTTATCTCAGTTTATGACTTTTTATTTTATCTTCAGTCTGTTCAACACTGACGGTATCAGTAAGATGTTTTATGTTGATAACCACCACATTTTGTTCATTTACATGCAAAAGATGTAAATTTAACAGTGATGTTCAATACTATGAATTACAGTAAAATATTGAAAACCTAATGCAAATTTCTTATTACTACTAAACAAAATTCTGTTATAATTTGGTCACCTGACTTGTGAAACTTTTGCAGCACATTTAAATTGTATCATCAAAACCCAGAAACACTTGTTGATTTCACAGAACAGCCTCAAACCTCCTGATAAACATGCACTTATCTGTGGGTTTACAGTTTAAAAAGACCTCAGCAGACGCAGCACAGCACTCCATGGCACATAAATCTGCACCCCAGAACTAAACGGTTGACTCCTTTGGTCCCTCCTGAGCAGCGTTTTTGCACCCATAAAGCCACTTGATGACACGAGCGTTCCTCTCGATGATTGACACGCCGGTGGGGAGCTGCTCGGCCAGCTCGTCCTGGAACAGTCCGTCTCCCGAGTGCCGGGAGAACTCGCTGGGCTCTGACCCGCCGCAACCGTCCCCGCCCACGCTGCGGAGCGCCAGCGAGAGCGTGTCTATGGAACTGGCACCAGAGAGGAAATTCTCCCGCCCCAGACGTTCTATCATGTCCATGCCCAGCCCACAGAAGTCGAAGAAATGCTCCTGCTCTGAGAAAGCCACCGAGAAGCGCAGCTGCAAGTCTGACTTGGAGCGCTGCAGCTCCCCAAACTGCCTCCTCCTGGGTGGCGGGGACGCTCGCTTCCACGGGTCATCAATGTTCACGTTGGTGATACCAGTGTTGGCTCTGTCTCTGGTGCCATTTGTGAAGCCGTTGTCAGTGCAGCCTAACCCCGTGCTTTGGATAGACTCTGGGCTTCGTTCTTGGTCGGTTTTACTAGACCTCCTGCTCGTTGGTCCCCCATCTGTTGCATCCTTGTCGTTGGTCCAAGACATCCGCGAGTCTCCATCCCGTAGCGGTCCTTTCTCTTCCCCAATCACCATCTTCTGGATTCGGCTCTCACCACCACTCCCCTTCTCCCTCATGGATCCCTGGAAGAGCCGGCGAACAAAACTGTAGCCCTTTACCTCCATGTTGTTGTTTTCTCCCACGGTCGCATCGTTGGGGGTTTTGCACTCTTTCTTTTGCCTGTAGATGACGAGGGAGTCGGGCCTCAGCATGCGTTTCCCCGTACTCCTTCTGAGAACGGGGGCGCTGTGGGGCGCCACCAGACCATTAGCCCGAGGAGTCCGGGGGATGGGAGTCATGGCATTGTTCACGTTGCTCCTGTTGTGAGCCTCAACGTCGACGGACGTCCGTCTGTTCTCCTTCCTTGCGTCGTCGTTTTCATTTTCGTCCTTTGAGGTGAAGGAGCCGGAGAGCGTGGAGAAGGGGGTGTTGGACGAGCGGCGCAGGGGAAGGTGAGGAGTGAGGCTCCCCGGGACGGATATCGCCCGTCGCGGCTGCGGGGGCGGCGTGGCGCAGGGCACCAGCGCGGGCTCCTGCTTGGTGTTGATCACCTGCTGACTCTTCACGTATTTGGCTTTATCCGCCTCTAGCCTCTCCACAGCGCTGACGGAGCGGCCGTGACCTCCTCCGTCTATTTGCCTGCGCAGGTAGTCTGGGCCTTTGTTGAGGAGCCTCAAAGGTGAGGGGGAGCCAATCGGTGACAGGGGTTTCATGTTACTTCACTGAGCTGGGAAAGACATCAAAACCCCCGAGCCCTAACAGATTCCGGTCTCCCACAGAGAGCTGCTGTGGGCTCTGGAGTCGTTTCTAAGAGTAGAAATCGGCTTTCATTCCTGTTCTCACAGCTCCTAAATCTTTTCGAGGGGTAATGGAGAAGTGGCAATCGACGGGACCACAAAGTTGAAGTTTGTTGTGATGTTTTCTATAGATAGCTCACAGCCTCTTTGTTGGGCTCAGACAAATTGATATCTTATCCGGTATTTAAACAGGCATTTGAACAGGCAGTGAACAGGGAAGTCCTTTTTTTGTCCACCAACAGCTCTCCCAAATAAGATGCTCTCTGCCCACAGAGCAGCAGAAATAGCAGGATGCACTTTGAAAGGGTTACTGCTTCCTCCCCCAACGTTTTCCTCGCTCCTCTCCCAACAGCACCCTTCGCTGTTGATCTTTTTTTCGAGGCGGCCGCCCGGAGAAATGAGATACAACGGCCTCAAATATTTGTTTAGCGCAGGCCGTCCAGGGGACACCGGGTCAAGACTTTTAGTGTTCGGCGCTCGTCCCGGTTGAGTTGACCTGAGGGTGGCCGGCACCAAAGCACTTGGTCCATTGATGGACAGATGGCAAAGAAGCAGATCGCGTCCTCGTCCTCACCTCGGCTAGGCAGACGCCTGGGAGAGACAGAGAGAGATAAAAAAAAGTGGTTTTAGTTGGATGTGCTGCTCTCCAGGGCTGGCAGAAAGAACGCAGATGGCAGGAAAGAGAGCGATCCCGAAAGCTCAGCTCAGGTTGTGTTTATTTAAAGCCAGAAGGAGCGGCAGGAGAGGAGCAAGCAGAAACATAAGGTTGATGTATTTCAGTATTTAATTAACATCAGGCTTATAAATAAATGAGGGGAAATAAAAAGCCTTGATAAAAATTGAAAAACTCTTGACCAGACAGAATGATGGCATGTCTGCTTATTTTATTTTTTTTTTCTCTGCACAGGAAGACGACCAGACTCTCTTACATTCTGTGAGGCTATTTGTTTCAGCTTTTCTCTGGCAGCAAAAACATCCTGTTTCACTGATCAAATGAAAAATGTGGCGAGCAGATTATTGAACAATTTTTACACAAACTTTTTGACTTATTTTAGGGGTAGAAACAAACTATTTCAGCACCAACTGAAGAGTATAAAAAGTAGCTAAAAAAGCAAAAATCTGTTTGAAAAGTTTTTTTAACAGAACAGACCTGATTACTTATACTTCTTATCTGAAAGAAACAGTGAGGCTGATGTAATTTAAACCCACTGAAAGGCCTCTTAAATCAACTTATACACGTCAAAAGTAACAAGTTTCACAGTCGGAGCTCTTCAGATTAACAAGCTATTTAAAAAGTTACAGCAGCTGTAACACAGGCCGCCACGTTTCTCAAAGAGACACGTTTCATCTTTTATGTTTTAGTGCTTATGAGGTTTGAAAGGAGTAAAAAAAGGGGGGATGCACGCGCTGATAACAGACTAAAGCTCTACGCGGGGAGTATTTTTAGCCAGACGACTTTGCAACACAGTTATCAAATGTCTACATATTGTACGAGTGCATGCACGAGCCCAAAGCAGCATGGAGTAAGAATCTGCAATGTAAATGACAGAGTAGTTGTATTTGGGAAGCAGGTTATTAAGCTTCTCTTTGTTATCCTGTGCTAAAAGTAGTTTTGATTGTAAGCAAACTATGAAAACGGGTCCATCCCTGGTGAAAAGTGCTCATTGTGTTGTTCAGGGGGCTACTATATTTTGCTGAGCTCATTGTTCCTTAAATTAGCAAACAAGTGTTATCAATGGCTATTTTTGCATTTCCTTCACAATAAGAGAAACAATGAATGACACGGAAATATGATCCATTTTTATCATTAAAACACAGTCAGCCTGTCCGCACAGCTTTCAACTCATGATTTGTAAAACGGTAAAGTTTAGTACAGGATCTCTCTGGGCTCCAAATATATGACAAACTGTGTTTATAAGTAATTTTCAAAAAGATCCTGAAGTGATCTTTTCATAATTGGAGCAATTTTTAAAGGTAATATCCAAACAGAAGGTCATCCTGATGGACAGTTTCTAATGCATTTAACTCAATCTTGGTTTTAAGGTTTCTATAATAAATCATTGCTAAGTTTACAAAAGCCAGAGGCCTTTTGTTTTTTTTATTTTGAAATAAATAATGAGACACTTGTGTTTTCTGAGCTATAGACTATTTAATATTGAAAACAAAAACACAACAAACCATTTAAAATCATTGCTGAATTGAAGTCTTAGTTAGAACTTTCTTGAGACACTGCTATCACAGGCTCCTTTTTGTGCTACAATTTGCTAAAGCAAACAGCTAATCAGTGTCTGCCTTTTGTTTGTTCCTGTACCTTCCAGCTTCCACTAAACCTTAAAGTCCTCCTGAAACTTCAGAAGAACAGCTCATGTTTCACCAGCAACACATTCATTCGGTCTCCGTACCCCCTTACAGAGCCCGTCACATGGCACGCCACTATAAATTACCTGAGGAATGGGGGCCCTGGCATGCTGGTTAGTTTTTCCAGATGTTGGAGCTCAGAAAAGTCAAGCTTTGTTTAGGTGGAGTTCCGGGGAGAAGAAAATGTCTTACAACAGGTGTGGAAGCAGAAAAAAAAGAAAAAAAGGACTGAACTTGGCATAAGAAAAAGAAAAAGATATATATATACAAAGAACACGGATTACAAATGAAAAGGAAGTGGGACTTGTGGTAGCCCTGGGTGGTAATGAGTTATTGTTCATCCGGAAACTTTGCCAATGAAATTTGAAAAAAAAAAAAACGCTACAAAGAAACCTAAATAATGGAACTAATCCTCACAAAGTTGGTGTTCATAGCTTTGAATCCCACAAAATGAGGGAAATATCAGTGCTTGCCCTACTTTCAGTACATTTCCTCAGCTCAACTTGTGTGCAATCATGGAATCAGACATTAATGGCTTCAAGGAAATCTACTGCCTCCAGAGGTTTTTTTCAGAGTAATAAAGCATTTGAGTCCTAAAAATGGTGCCAAACAAACATGAATTATTTCAGTATTCTAAAATTTAAGGACCTAACTGGTTAATTGGCGCACATTGACTGTAATGAGTCAAATTAGTAGCCAGCACGTTGTCCTGTGATCTTAAAGCTTGTGAAAAGCCTGAGAGTTTTTTAAAGTTTCTCCTGTGTTTCATGACCTCTTTCCTCTCCCACTGTAGGTTGTTATTAACCTCTGAACTCTTCCCTTGTCTTCTCATTTCTAGTGAACACCACCCCACCTTTTCCTTCCAAATACTGCTGTGCTTTTTTTTTCCCACTGCACTCCCAAACCTCCTAACCCTTTCATTTTCCCTCACTTCTCGTAAACACAGGCCTGACCCTTCTCTGCGTCTGCTTCCCTCTTCAGCCCTTTTACCGTTATACTCCCAGTATCTGAGTGAAATCTTCAAAAGCTTTTGTCCAGCCTGTGCCAACATGTATTGTGTTAAATATGTTTTATGCGTGAGAACTGCTCCTGTTTACGCTCCGGAGATGTTGCTGTATTTTTAGCAACACACGACCCAATCACTGGAAGGGTGTCATGAGTCACACAATGGTGAATAAAACAAAGCAGAACCAGACAGAAATCCAGCAGGAGTCCATCCCTTTGGGACACGTTTTTGTCAAGCCAGTGACATTTTTAAGACTCGAGGCTCATCATGTTAAAGGCTCAAATGGCTATAAAAGGGGAGGGAAACATGCTAATTCTAAAAGACATGACTTTCAAGCCTCGTTTTTCAACACAATTAAGCCACCTGAGATGTTTTCTTCTCGCCTCGATGTGATTTCTGAAAGAATCAAGGCAGCATGGAAGATGAAGCCAACCAGCATTTGAGTCACCATGGGTGGTAGTCACAGAACTGAACATTTGGTATGTGTGAGAGAAAGCCTAGTCGCAGCTTGAGGATGTATATAGCTGACATAGATATGGGATTTAGAACATGAGAGTCAGAGATGATTTATAAACAGCTTACAACCAACAGACTGTTGGATCCCCCAACACAACCGTGAGACCCCTCTGTTAAAAGAGACATATCATGCGTTTAAATCCTTCTTTTTCACATTTAAATAATAAGTTGGCCAACTGCAATGCTTTGGTCTGAATTCCTCTTTACTGCAACCCCACAAACCCCTCTTTCAAAGCAGCTCGTTTTGATGCTGTTCCTTTAAATACAATTGAGGAGCTTCCATTCTAGTTTGTCAGAGGGGTTACAGCTCTATAGCAGCGCGGAAACTTTAATTACAAATTAATTAAAAGATGTCAACCAGGGAAGATTTGTCAGAGCCTCAGTCTGACTCAGAGCCCGAGGAGAATGAAGACCACCAAATTTTGGTTGGTCTTATTGGACTGTTTGTAGCAAAAACTTTGACATAATAGTCCAGAAAATGTCATAGAAAATCAAGAAAACGGAACAGGTTTTCTGCACCTCTAGAGACTCCAATTACACACAAAAAATGTATTTAACAGCAAAAAAAGTAGATTTTGCATATGTCCTTTAAGCCTTTGGTTTTTGCAATTTAATAAATCTCTTGTTGTCTCTGTGATGGTCACGCCTGCAGGCCATGCTTAGCCGCCTCTGTGCAGTCAAAAACGAACCAGATGTTCGTTATCGTCCTGCATCAAGATGTTCAGACAACCCCAACAGAAACTTGTCATTGGAGCTTTTTAAATTGCATGATTTGTTGGTGCCGCATGGATGCAGGCTGAGTTTAGAGCTTGCTTATTCTTAGGTGAAAAAAAAAGTTACAACTCTTATTTTATTTTGAAATAAATAATGCAATAAAAACAAACTGAAACACAAGACACCATAGACACGTTCTCTGTTAGTTTTATGTGAAGAGTAGCTTTGATTGAAGCTTGTTGGGTGTTCCCAAGAAAGAACCAGCTGGCCTTGAATAAAAACCGTTTAGGTTCCTCTGTGAATTATGTATTCTGTGAAGTAAACACAAGATAAGAGGTTATAAAACCACAAAGCCCCACCTTGAAAGCTCACGGGATCGTATTCAGCGCGCAGTAAAATTAAAGTTTGGGCCGATAAGGGGGATCAGATGACAACAAGAAGCCAAAATCAAACATATCCTGTTGTTTATTTTATAGGCCATCCCCACATATTCCCTTTACACTGTGTGAACGTGGGCCTTTGTCACTAACAAGCCATGATTCATGACTTTGTGGTGCTCTTTGGTCATTAAGCAAATTTACAGACCCAAACCTCGAGAAGTCTGCAGAATAGGTGACGTCCTCTTCCACCCTCCCTACAAAGAGTCATTCTGGTCTTGCTTTGCATTATTAATGGCCAGCAACAATGGTCGTCCTCCAGGTTTACAGATAAGTGTTGACCTGGCTGCTCCGCCTCATTAGTCAGGGAGAGAAAAGAGCAACAATAAAATCCAAGAGATGAGGCTACATAAGCTACTGTTGCCCCCCCACACCAACGCAGACACAAAAGACTAGAGGCCAATTTAAAATCCTGCCACCACTGAGGCCTTCAGCTCCATTAGCAACTGGGAGTCCTCCTGGGATTTATTTACAGTCAAGTGGAGCAGCAGCAGCAGCAAAGCCACCTGGGAGGACTTAAGAGACCCCCGACCTGAATAGACCTCCTCCCAAAATCGTAAAAAGGACAAGATGGGCTCTTAACTCACTGTTGCAGCTCCTTTGTCATTCAGATCAAATTAACACAGGGGCAGCTGAGCACAGCACCAAGGATATGTACTATGACAGGCTGGGAGGATGTGCAACTGCAAGATCAAGATTAAAAAGACAGTAAAGTTACGGTAATCTGGAATTTTAAATCCACTAACCAATAAATATCAAATCATAACAGCAGGAAATCTACTTATGAACCTTTGACACAACAGCTATTATACAGCAAGTCAGGCCTTTATCCCTGCTAAGATCCAGGTAGTGCATAGATTAGGTGAATGCCAACACGTTCACATTTATTCTGGCCTTTATCAATAGATTGAGCAAGTTCCTTTTTCTCCAAGGCTCAGGAAGGGTGTTGCTGCTGCCGATTACTAAACAGAGCTGACCTATAAACTTTTATGAGTCACTGTTTTTGCTTTTTCACTTACAGCTTCTGAAGGAAAGGAGCAGCTCGCAGGCTTGGCACGCAATCGACGTCGAAATCTGGTTTCAAGCCCCAACGACCTGCCCCTCGCTTGGAATGATTTATCATCGTAAGCTGGTTAGAATTCAAATTTAAATGAACAAAATCTCTAATTATCACATCAACAATATTTAGTTCCGTAAGTTTGAGACCTATTATCAGTCATCTTGGACTTGTATGTGTACAGCTCTAATGATCCACACATAAAAAGAGAAATCTGCCTCCATGTGCACAAATCTCAAACTATTCTTTATGTTGACAAGCATCTAGCTGATTCAGCAAATTATCTACAAAACAAATCCTGGATCACTTGCACAAGGCTTCTCTGTACATCTGCTTGTTTCCTTTCTCACTTTAGAAATTGATTTGAAAGTGTTTTAATGGTTAAATCCATGGAGAATGGCCAGTTAAAGATTAGCCCTTGCAGCATGGTAATAAAGACCATCATCCATTTGTCTTTATTTAAGAACTACTTTTACCAGCCTGCCTACTTTAACACTGCATTTATCTGGAACACAGAAAAAGAGCATCTCGAGAATGACTGCTCATTACAGCTTCCCAATGAGCAGATATGCTGATGAGACATCTGAATATGCTGATTCAGCAGTCATTCTATTGCTTTCACCTGGTTTCGCCTGCTTAAATGTTTCCATACTATTTTTTGCAATGGAACTTTTATTTTTACTTCTGTCACATTTAACATTTAGCTACTGTACCTCCTACTGTTTGGCTAGCTTTTTGCTATATTTTAGCTGTTAGTTTTAGCATTTAGTAAGCCTTTTGCTACTTTTAGCTACCCTTCTGTCACATTTAGCATTTAGCTACTGTCCTGTTAGTTTTAGCATTTAGCTAGCTTTTTGCCACTTTTATGTACCCTTCTGTCACGTTTAGCCTTTAGCTACTGTTCTGTTCATCCTAGCATTTAGCTAGCTGTTGGCATTTTTTTTAATTTATCAAGCCATTTGCTACTTTTAGCTTCCTATCTGTCACATGCACATAACATTTAGCTACTGTTCTGTTAATTTTAGCATCTAGCATTTTGCTACTTTTAGCTACCCTTTAGCATTTAGTTACTGTTTTGTTAGTTCTAGCACTTAGCTGTTGGCAATTTTTTTTCTAAATTTTGCAAGCCATTTGATACTTTTAGCTTCCTGTCTGTCACATGTACTATTAGCTACTCTTATGTTAGTTTTAGCCTTTAGCTAAACATTGATTTTAGAAGGATTACTACTTTTAGTTATCCTTGCGTCATGTGTAACATTTAGCAACCCTGAATTAGGGAAACAAGTTTTGTAAAATTGTAAAATACACTTAAACATGAATGATGTTTGGTTAAGGATATGTGTCACTCTGAGATGAGATTTTCTGAGATGAAATAAATGTGGAGACTTTAGTTTGTACATGTCTTACATCAAGTTAGCACAGCAGCTCTGAGCACCACTGCTGCTCCCTGCAGCCTGGATTATGTGACCAGAAATACAAAGCACAGCAACCTGCTACGTGTTGGTGCAGCACAGCCCTCCTCTACAAAACAACAACAAAAAAAGCCCATCCTGAGGCTGTTTGCACAGTCCAGTACAGAGGCATAAATCTGTGCGCATCCCTCCATCTCCCAGAGTCCTAGATTATGAAGCTCTGTTCTCACGCTGTGAACTCTCATTAAGATCTCAGCTGGCGTGAACGCTCTGAGAGACAGCATCGTCTGGCACGCGGCCAGATGTTTTATTTCACTGCGTTTTTTTTTTTTTTCTCTCTGCCAGATGGACATATGTCTGTCCCGACAGAGTCCTAAATGAGGCTGCAGTGGATGATGGCTGTTTAATGTACAATCAGGTCAACTTCACTCAGGTGCAGCCGAAGGTGTCCCACTCGCCCCACGTTTACCGAATTATTCCAAACACATGTTGCTGATGGAAAAGGTTTAGCACAAACTTGTGTTTGTGACAGGGGCGTTTAAAGAAGTTTGGAGCTTAAAGCCGCTTCAGCTGTGTCCCCAAACACTGGTTCATCAGTGAGTGTGGTGCCAAACCCCATCCAGCCCCTCATTCTGTGTAACAACAGACTTTCCACAGCTTTAAATGTGTCAGCATTGATTTATTGTCTGCACAACAAAGCAACGCTACAGGGTATGACTTTAGAGCAAACAAAATGCTCCACTTAACTTTTTACACAACAAAACTTTTCCAAATGCACACGATTGGATCAGCAAATGAGAACTCAATCACTCATTCCTTTATTTCTTTCTCTGAAAGTGTTTGATCCTTTTGTGCCAGAACCCTGAATGAGAGCCTCTCAAACTATTTTGGTATTTAAATAACTGTGGTTTCTCCAAAACATTAAATAATCATGAATTAATCATGTGGATTCTGTGTTAAAGCTTGGTTATTAATTATTAAACATTTCATAGCCCAAGAGCCAGCGTGGCTCTTCTGCAGAATCAGGGGTGTGTTTGATGAAATATAACTGACACAGATGAAAAAAACTTGAGCAAACAGCAGCATGACTGTTCAAATTTTACAGCTGTGTTCTCCAGAGCTGCTGAGAAATCAGAACGAAAGCAAATCTTAGGAAAGAAAAAAAAGTGTATAAATCTGATGACGCGGCAAAAAAGTGGAACAGATTTCCATTCAGATTTAGGAACAAATGATTTGTTTGATTGGAACTGATGATTATAGAAATGAGCTTGCTGCTCATACTACAAATGGAAAAATTGATTAAACTTCTATCCACCTTATTCCTATAGGCCCAATGAGGCCTTGAATGACTTATGGGAACAAGTTTCCAGCGTGAACCTGAACAGACATCAGACAGTACAAGCTAACACAATTTCTCTGAGCGTTGTGAATTTAAAAATGTGGGAACACCACCTGACAGAGCTGAAACAATACAGGGGTAGACAAAAGGATTTTTTTCAGGTTGTCCAGCGGACAACCTGTTGACAAAATCTGGTTGTCTGCAAAACATTTTGGTTGTCCAAACAAAAATCTCAATAAAAATGTAATTTAAAGGCATTAAAACCCCCTGGTTAAATTTAGAAGATATTTAAGATTAACTACAATCACCTGAAGCTGAGTCAGAGAAATTAAAGTCAAACGTAGACACGGCGCACCCCCACCCCCACCCCACGCGGCTGTAGTCTGCTTGCGCCTCACATGTGATAAATACCGATTTTTTGCAAAAGTTACAGATTTTTGATGCTCATTATACAGTAACATATACAGTAACATATATGAAGGGGTTGACATATATGGACTCTGAAGTCCCGGGCAGGTCAGAGCTGCGCTGCGAGTGGAGAGGTGCAGCTGCAGTGGTCAAACTGCCTCTCAGCCCTCGCTTTAAAAACAGTCACGGTCGTGGTTTTGTTATGGTGGAAATGCTGCGAGGTGCTTTTAGAAATATTATATATATAAAATACGATGTAATCCTCTGTGGAAAATAGCTCAGGTGAACACCTCCCGGGAAAGCCCTCAGCATTTCCTGGACTGAGTGATCATCAACAGAGAAAGAAAAAAGGCAGCGCTGTCAGTCACAGCACGACCCGCCCTGCTTTGTTCTGATTGGGTAAAAC
>JAUBOC010000048.1:5803549-5816319 GCA_032275365.1 Anablepsoides cearensis
GGAGAGCAATAGGCCCACTTAGGAGGCCTCCGCTCACATGGAGTTCATATCCATCCCCTCTTACCATAACCATAACCATAACCATAAACCAATGTAGCGCCATTGAAATCAATAGAGCGGCTACAAGAGTCTGTAGCGGATCAGTGTCGAGCGAACATAGTCGCGTGACTCACATTCTAAAAAAAGCCTGAGTGAAGGTCCCTATTCAAGATGAACACCACAGCTAATCATTGATAACCAACACAAACATGGCTAACTCAATCGGCTTTGTAGATACTGAACTAAAATTTGATGTGGCAGTAGTTAGGAGTGTGATGTCTCAGTCTCAACAATATTGCATGAGATTGTGCAAAACAATAAATCCATGGTTTGATCAAAGTGGCTACAACTCAACACGCATCCTTTCAAGGAATGCTTGCTCCTTTCTTTGTTGTATCTTGTTAAGTATGTGGAGCATCGCAGTGAAACGGGGCCATAATGAGCGGTTATTGTTCGATAATACATGAAAGTGAGATGTCTTCCGACGGTAAATTATATATATATAAAACGGAGATTGTGAATTACAGAGCTGCCACGTAAAGGAACGTGCTGAAACAACGCCTGCTCGGCTGATTTATGCTCACGTTCAGCAAACCGATGAGCAAAGATTGAGTCAGAAAATAGCTGAAGCCTCGTAAACGACGTCATGGTTGAGCTTTAACGAGTGAAGTCAGGACTTGTGGCATGTCGATGGAGCAGCTGACACTCCTCTGTGGAGATATACTTCTTTTTTTAAAACAGAGATGCAATGCTGCCTTTTTTTCTGTCTTTGCCACCTTATGTTTAGAATTTATGTTATAAAAAGCTCTTGTCACAGCTGGCCTCGAACACAGAACCATGAGCTCAGCAATTCATTGGGTCTCTTTCATCCTTGGCCTTCAGAACAAAGACGTAAATGTAACAGATGTTTAACATCATTGTTGAAATGACAGGGATTTCTAAATTAAAGGGGGAAAAAAACTCATTTTCACACTTAAAGAAAATAAAAGGTCTTTCACATAAACATAACGCCATAAAAGTTAAATCTTTACATTTTTCAGGAAGCCAAATTTATTCTTTTTTTATATTTCACCAGGGATCAAAAGCTCATTCAGGTCTTAAAATAATTCCTTGCGTAAATCCAGTTGACATTTCTTTTTTTTTTTTACTGTGTGCTTTGAAGTTGCGTGCCTCTTTAACCCTCATCTATTCTGGGAAGTTCCAGATGTGACCTGAGCAGAGTCGCTGGCGGGAACACCTTTCGTGGCAATGAGGTAGAAGTTACGCTTTGCCTCCGAGCCAAAAGGTTTCCTCTGGAACACAAAGAAAAGAACACCTTCGATATCTGGACCTGACAGCACAAAGCAAGGGCTGGTTCTGATGCACAGAAACACTTTAATTAAAACAATGTGTGTGCGCGTGTGTGTGTGGCAAAACAACAAGCTGTATCATTTTGGGCAACAGATGAACATCTGAAACTGATTTACACTGATCCAAGTTTAAGTGCATTTTTGTTCTTAAATTTAAGCAAATTCTCAACCAGGTAGTAGGTATCGTAGATATTTTTTCCTAAAACATTTAATCAAAAAGTCTTTTTTCTTTTTGGTTTTTTTTCCCCCTGATTGATTTTCTGGGGCCTTGCTGGTTTATTTACTGATCAGGGAAACAGCAACACAATAAATTCTTGTTTATTCCCTGAGGAACATGCAAACATTGAAAAACAGTTTGTACTTTAATGGCTCAGTCATGTTTTTGTTTCCTGTTCTTGTATCTACTTATAAACTAATGGCGCCACCTTCAGGCAGTAACTTGTAAACACACATTTAATACAAAGAACCTCTGGTTGACAAAATATGTTTATTAAAATTTTAAACTAAATCATGAATATTAAATATGAATGACTAAAAGGAAGAACAAATAATAAGAGTGGGGTAAATAATGAATTCTAATAAGGCTCTCTTTAACAGTTTAAATAGTAAAAACCACATTTATCAGATTTCCTTTTTAATTTGCTGGCTTGATTTTTATTTTCATCAGATAGTTGTATGTTTCTCATTTTCATGATAGATGTATTATTTTATCACAGCAGTCAAAAACAAATAAAAATCAAAGCAAAAAGGAGCTCATGAGGAGCCTCTGTGGTCATAAAGAACTCAAACTTGAAACACTTCAGACTTTTAAACTAATGCTGCTTTTTCTGTAACGTATCTTAATTATTGTTTTAATTTATTTATTTTATATATACCTTTTTAGGGTGAAAAAAGGGGCAGATATTAATAAGATTTTTTTTTCTTTCTGCTGCCTCTCATTTTATTTGATTTGTACTATTTGTTCTGTATAGTATTTGTTTTTTTTTAATGAAAATGAATAAACTTAAAAAAAGTGTCAAAAAATAAAAGGATCAAAAAGGAATCAAGTCATTTTTGGTGTTTTATATTGGAATGGAATCAATCTAAAAGGATAAAACGTAAAACCAATAAATTATTTCAAATTCTTTAATTTCTCCGTGACTGATATGTTTGCACAGATTTTCAGTTCAGTTCAGCGTAAAGTTCAGACAACTTTACGCTTTTCTTTGACTTTGAAAAGCTCCTTGGATGAGAAGCATCTTTAACTAACACAAAAGTTGTTTTTAAACCCAGTCAATAACAGTTAAAGCTTGATTCATCTCTTTAAACTTAGTTTTACTCTTTCAGATGGTTAACAGAACTAGTTCATGACATTATATTGTTCATGCATGTTGGTTGAAATCATTTTAACTGGTCATGATGATTCAGAGCAGGGCCCAAATTAAATCAGAGACATTACAGTGTTTGGATCACTGTCTGACCTGTGCAGTCTGTCAGGACCACATGACCGTAATTATAACAATATGGCCTTAATAAAAGATGATGGAAATGATCCTCTATGGAAGCCATTCCTCTGAAAGCATAATGTAATCATTAGTTGGAGCAGTGGTATTTGCAGTGATGAAGAGGAGGCATGGTGAGCAACATACAACTGTACTGAGAGAGAGACAGAGAGAGAGGAGAGGAGGCAAACAGAAGAAAAGATGGACATTATATAAATGTTTAACGTCAGAGGTGACCGTTAGCCCAAATAAGCCTCAAACTACCACTTCTGCGCAGGCGGTGCAATTAAACTGGTCAAAATATTTTGCCTCTGTCCCTGCTGTCAGACGTGCTGTGAGAGCTCATCATCTGTCGCAGTGGTTAAACCGGGCCGCGTCATGTCACCGGTTGTTTTTTCCAGGTCTCATCCCGGATCCCTGCAAGCTCAGAACCCTGAATCCAGACGAGTGACAGCGCTGGATCCTGCAGCGAGCCACTAATGAAAAGCCGTTTAGTGGTGAGCCGGCGCTCTGTAAGTGATGCAGACAGTTTCTCAGCAAACGGCTGAGGAATGCTGGTGGATAATAAACTCTTCTCTGAACGCCGTGTGAGGCTGATTAATGATATTTGACATTTGGTACACAGGGGGTGAATGTGAACCAATCAGGCCGCAATAAGCCTGATATTCTTGTCACATAAACTTCTTTCCCTATCAAACAGAAAAACAAACACGTTTTTGTTCTATTTAATTTACTGTGAAAATGGTAGGTGTGTAGAAAAGTTTGTAAACTGATGGATTTTCAATGCAAACAAACTATAAAGCTCACATATAAACACTTTCTTAGTTTTGATTCTAAGCCATAAAGGCAAAGAAAAATGAGACTTTTATAACAGAGGCTGTGCTTTCTTTAGTTTAAAAATAGAAAAAGTGATTGCATTGCCAAGGCTCAAAACAATGTTTTTGTTTGATCTTGAATGAATAAAACTTTCTTTAAGCAGTGCAGTTTTCTTCAGGCAGTAGTTTTATTTTGCAGTTTTCTTTGATCAGATCTAAACCGTTGGCCTGTCTACCCTTTGGGCTTCCCTTCATGCTCCTGTAAACCACAGTGCTTTTACTAAAAGTAGTTTCAGGAACAATTTGATAGGTCTGCTGCCCACAGCAACGTGTCTGAAATGATTTTCCTCAAGGACTCGATGCTGTTTGCTTCTGTTTTGAGCGCAGTAGCTTTACCCTGACTGACCTGAAGGGGGAAGATATGAACAAAAGATTTACGAGGTCTGAGCTTTACGAGGAGGTTGAACACGTGAAGGACAATGGAAGAAATAGTTTTGCAAAGTCATGCTTAGTATGGCGTACATGTGCTGCTGCAAAGACTGATATTAATAACTAAAGCAGTCATCTTACACATAAACACACTAAAATTAAAACTAAAGGTCGAACATTCTTTCAAGAATCGTGTGGCTCACTGTCTTTTAGGCTTGACTTTTAATTGTGCCATTTTTGAATGCTTAATGCTGAAAGATTTTTTGCGGAATAGCTAAACAAGTGGAAACTAGACTATAGGTTTAAAAAGTAGCGTAAATAGCTACAGTTAGCACAAAGAAACAGAAAAAGCACATTTGCTGAATTAAGCTGAAATGGGCTGAAAAAAATATGAAATTGGCTGAAAAGTAGCTAAAAACACAAAAAACAGCTGAAATTAGCAGAACTCAACTTAAAGCACAAAAACGTTGAAGTTAGCAAAACAAACTGCAGAAAAGGTCAAAATGATAGCTATTAAAAAAAAACTAAAAAAAGAGTGAAAATTAGCTAAATACAAACAGAAGGCAATTAAAACAAACAAGTAGAAAAATAAGAACCAGAACAAATGGCAACTAAGATTCATTCATATTCATTTAGTCGCGTTCATATTTTTTTCATAATTCATATTCATATAAGTTCATAATTCATATTCATTCATATTCATTCATATTCATATTCATATTCATATTCATATTCATATTCATATTCATATTCATATTCATTCATATTCATTCATATTCATATTCATATTCATATTCATATTCATTCATATTCATTCATATTCATATTCATATTCATATTCATTCATATTCATTCATATTCATATTCATATTCATTCATATTCATTCATAAACATTTTAAAAGGTTTTAAGGATGTTGAAGATGGCTCTGTTTTCAAAGAAAGAAAAATGGCAGAAAAAGCTAAATATCGCAAAAAGTATAAATTTCTGCAGTACCAAAAGTCATAGCCAAAATGTCCAAAAGTAGCTAAATGCTAACAAATTGTTGAAATAAAACAAAATTGCAGAACATGAAACGTGCCGAAAAACATACAGAAGAAAATTGGATCTCAATACAATAAAACCTCAATGTGAACCTGTGACAGAAGTCTTCACACTTAAATACCTTTAAATGTGTGACTCTGTCAATGTGGACAAGTATCCTACAATACACAATCTTGATGCAGCGTTGTTGATTTTCCCCTTTGGTAATCTTAATAATTTTGTTTCAACTGCATGTCTGATCAAATTCTCGTAAAACCTATGTGAATAAAGCCACAAGCAGCACACAGCTGAAATCAGTGTTTACCACATGTTGGAGTTAAAAATCAAACTTTAGGATTAGCAGAAGTCTCTGTCCAACATCAAAACAACAACGGGCTGTAAAATAATAAAAACATCATAAAGACACAAATAAGTGACAGCATGGACTCTGTGTCTCCTGGACTCTGGCTCTAATAAGTGAGTCTTATACAAAACACTGTTATCAGTGCTGACCGCCCATTATTAATGTGCAGCCCAGGTGCTTCTGATAGACAAGACATGATCTCACTTGTGTTGCTTAGAAGAAAAACACTGTTTGCCTTTCCCTCAGCAATGTATTATGTAGCGAGCTGCTCTATGAGCACAAATCTATAAGAATCAATGCATGTCCTCTCATGTTTCATTAGAACTTCTCCTCACCGGCCCATGTTTCTGGATTAACGTCTCTAACCTAACAAACCTGCAATGGCAGAACCGATGCTTTGGTAAAACGAAAAACCTGTTATTACTCCCTGATTTTGCAATAAAAGGGTGTATTTGTCACCAAATCCTTTAAGTTGTACTTGTAAATTTACCACAGTGAGTCATTAGTTAGAGCTTTTCCAAGGTGACTCCCACAAAACCAGATTGTTTTTCTCTCTCACTGAATCAGGTGAATTTAAACAATTTATTTCTCTCCAATCTAATCTGGGAGGTTATTTAACACCTGAAGCTTATCGCTGGCTTCTTATATGCACCTGCAAACTATCCACTGTACATCTTTTGTTTAATATGTTGGGGAATGTTGTAATAAAGTGTTTTTGCTAAGTTACACAATGATGGCGCAGCATTTAGGCAGTGTTACTGAGATTAGGGCACACTAATGAACCTCCTACAGGTGTATCAAATTACTATCTTTACAACAAAGATTTCACAATTTTTTTATGTTGTCTATACGGGAAAAACTCATTTTAGCTATTTTGTTTTTTATTTTGCTTTTTTACGAGTCAATGTGTCTGGTTAGCTGAATTTCTTTGGGACATTTTGTGACTGCAAGGATATATTTTTCTTTTCCTTTTCTTTATTTTGTGCTTATTAAAGCCCGCTACAGAAGAAACTATGTTTTTTTTTCATGTCTGTGCATGTGTTTGTAGTCTTGGCAAAATATTTCACAACTCAGGACAGATTAAAAAAAACTGACAGTAAGTCAAGTCCATTAAAAATGGCTACCACATCTAAGCAACCTTATAGACACTATAATAACTTAGCCAATTTAAAAAAACACAGTATTAAGCTGAAATTTGGTGTGGTGGTAGTCGAGATTCATCTCCAACATATACTTAGAGAACAAATGATTCCAAAACATCGCAGCATAAAACCTCTGCATTTACTGTTAACAGTCAACACTACACTGTCTGTTAACAAAATATCTCACGAACCACTGGGTCGATTTTAGTGAAACTCCCAGAAGGTAACTCTTGACTGTGAATCAAAAACACGTCAAACAATATGGCCGCCACAGCTAGTTTTACTCCTAGGACTTTACTTTCTGATTGTTTGACTGTAGAGAAACAGAAACCCCAGTTGGCAAAACTATTAATTGTGTGCAAACAGAGCTTTTTATGTTCCAAGAGTGTCAAATCCTGCATGTTCTAGCAGGGGTGTTCAAGGGGGATAGAATTCTAGACTTGGTACAAACAAAGGGTCAATTCTGTCAGTATTTATAAAAAAATGTAAATAACAAATTATTCTAAATGAAAATGACATTTAAAAAAAAACATTAACTTCAAGTTTGTTGAAGGTGAGCTTCTCCGGACAGAGGGGGATGATAAAACTAGTAGTAAATGTTATTACTTTTATACCTAAGGAGAAACCATATTCATGCAAACAAGAAAAAGAAATATATATATATATATATATATATCAAATTTAATAAAGTTTAAAAGGTTGAACTATGCAGAGGCATATAAGTTTATTTTCTTATCAAATCACCTCATATTTGTTCTCAGCAACTTGTTTTAAACATATAAAACAAATCCTCGTGGATTAGAGAGAAAAATCTTGTAGCTATTTGGACTATTGAAGTGGTCAAAAAAATTATCTAATCAACACGCTTGAATGCCTGCACACACTCATTTTGCACACCCCCTTGGATCATGAGTCTGTCATGACTATTTTTTTCTGCACATTATCTTGCTTTTTATTTTCATTTTTTAAATCTAACTTTATCTTGATAGTCCGGTACAGTAATTATTATTCTTATTTTGATCTATGTTTAATTTTTATTGTTACTATCTTTAATTCCATTATTATTTCTATATTTGATAATGTCAAATAGCAATATGTTTTGTGGATTGATGTATGTATCTGCTGCTGCCATTACACCTGAATTTCCCAGTGTGGGACAATAAAGGCTGTTTCTATTCTATTCTATTCTATTCTATTCTATTCTATTCTATTCTATTCTATTCTATTCTATTCTATTCTATTCTATACTCCTTGTATATAGATCACATATTTGTAAACAAATTGCAGGCAGATAGAGCCTCAGGTTGCAGACCCTTATTCTAGAGGGTTTTTTTGGCACAACACACCTGAATTGAATAAATGGCTGATTAACTGGCTTCTGCATAATTTGAAGAGGTAATCTGAATCAGGTGTGTTGGAGCAGGATAACAAGTAGCCTGAAACATCCAGGGTAGCGGCCTGGACCAGGACTGGACACCCTGCTGTAACCAGATCTTACCTAACATCTTTTAGCCTCCATTCCTATAGATGTCACTGTAGTGGAACATCCTCTCCCCCGCTGTTTAATTTAACACCTCCTCCCATCCGCGAAAGGGTGTGCGTTCAGAAGGTTGTACAAAGCTAAACCATCCCCACAGACAAAACGAGACTCCGCTTGTCTTGACAACCCAAAGCAAGAGTCTGAATCCGGACCAAAGCGCACTCCCTGGAATTAAAAACAAAAAAGTCTATTATTTCCCCCTGACTGAGCTCAGTGAGGCGCTGCTGTCCTCGCGCCGGGTGACGGGAAAGATGCCGCAGACACGGATACTGACATCAAAAAGTTGACATTCGTGAGGTGCAGCGGGAAAATGCAGCGCGTCGGATGCGAGGCTTCCCCTCAAGGTCAGTATCCGAGCACCGCCGCCGCCTCACGGAGGAGTTTCTTGGCCAGTCGGAAGGAGCGAGGGGAAGACGAAGAAGAAGAAGGGGATGCTGTAGCGTCTCTGTCAGCCTTCGGCATCAACTCTTTCCTGAGACGCTGACTGTCGCTGGAAAAAAAAAAAGACACGGGAGAGGCGGGCGGAAACTTGTGAAACAGGTCTGCGATGAACACATAGAGGTGGTCCGTTTCAACACTGGTCGCGGAGGTTTTTAAAAAGGGAGAAACTCCTCAGCATCTCGGCGTTTCCTGCTTCGCTCCAGTTATCACAAGGACGGCGGCGGCCTCTGTGTGCGCGCGCCACGATTTACCTGAGCCGCGAGCGAGCCCGACCGACAGAAATGGATCGTTTGTGCGCTTTAAGCAGGTAGCTTCACCGGACAGATAAGTGGAACTGGTTCGTGTTTGAAGAGTTGGTGTGATATTTCAGCACCGTGCAGCTGCAGTGCCCTGAACTTCCTTGAACTTGTTGGGTGTTTGTTTTTGGATTTTCCACCGACATGCCTGCTTCCAGGGCAGGAGCGCGCTGCGGGAGCCGGGCGGGTCACGGAAGGAGCTTACCGGAGCTCGGTTTGCTCCTGCTGGTGATGTTTGTGTTGCTGCAGGGCTCCGTGCTTCCCCTGGGAGCTGCCAGCTCCCCGGACACGGCCGGCGACGTCAAGAAAGACGAGAAAACCCACGCGCAGTCGGAAGCGGGGCACAACTTCACTAAAAAGCCTTTTCCAGTCCTCAGCCTGGAGTACGACCATGTGAAAATCCCCTTTGAAATCTCGCTGTGGGTGCTTCTGGCCTCGCTGATGAAATTAGGTGAGTATCATCATGTCTCTGAGCTGCTGGGTGGGTTTCAGGAAATACTTGCCTAATAATCAAAGGTGGCAGGACAGTCCTGTTTCTATTAGTTCACAGTTCAGTTATTTGTGAGAATAATAATTTGTGATGGGAAGTGGAGGGTATACACGTGGGGCAATTTGATGGTCTTCTTTCTCCTCTGGGTCAGACTTTTTAATTAAATTGTAAATAAAAAGTTCCTGTGCTGCTATATAGAATGTGAAGCAGGAGAATTTAAAAGCATGACATGTCCCCTTTTAAAGTGCCTGTGACGCACCATTTCCATGAATAAAAGAAAAATGACAATTTGGGATAGATTACATTATAAAACATAGCCAAAAAGAAAAGGAAAAATACACTACTGAGACAAACATTTGACAAGATATTTACATGTGCAGTAATAGGAAATGGCATAGGGTAGGGGTCTGGAATCTGCGGCTCTGGGGCCACATGTGGCTCTTGGCTCTTTGAAAATGTGACCAAACAAAACAGATTTTTTTGTTTTGTTTTGTTTTTTATACCTACAACACTAAAAAATTGTTTGCAAATATGTGATCAATACTACTAATAAAAAAATACTAATACAAAAAGTAAAATATGTTATCTCATTCTAGCCTGTTTTCTACCTAAATAATCCAACTTCTTTCTGTGATCTATCTCTCAAATCCATCAGGGTTATCTTTAAAACACCTGTAGGACTACATAATAATAAGAATTAGAAAAAAAAAATGTCTGACTAGTTCAGCTCTGCTAGTTTTTATGAAATTCTGTATAAACTATAGCCAGTATTTTTCTTGTGCATGAATGTGTTTTTCTTCAGTCCTGAAGTGTAAAAATAATAAATAATAAAATTCACAATATATTTTCTTAGGTTTATGTCAACGGTGATAGAGGTTCACGAATAAGCCTTGAAAAGGCCCACAGACCACTGCTGTAACTTATTTTGTGGCTCTGGACACATTTTATTAATGAGCCAAGAAGCAGAAATGGCTCTTTTGATTGTAAAGGTTGCAGACCCCTGACATGCAGAACATTTCTACAGTGATCTACAACACATAGTAAACTTAAGAGTTCCCCTTTGACATCACTTCCTGTTACACTTTCTCTGCACAAAGTTCAACCAAAACTATGAAATGGGTAAAATCATGTGTATTATGTCAAATATCTTTTTTTCTTTTCCACTTTTTGTAATTGTACAAAATGCATGCCACAGGCACTTTAATCCTAACCAGCTTTGTTGTGCAAAATTTCACTGTCTGTTAAAATCTACACAAAAACTAAACTAAATTTAGAACACTGAATGGACATAAACACAGAGGTGTTTTAGGTAACGGCGCTGTTTTGCTCATAGATGTGCCGGCTTAATGACAATAATTTATTAATGCCTGTAATCGTCCAACCAAACAGTAGTTCTGTCTCTGCCATGCAGTTACTTGATAGTACTATCTGAAGACTGGTCCTCCCTGCTTCTGCATACCAACCGTGCTGACGACAAGTTGAACCAGAATTTAGTTCGGTAAAATCTGAACTTGTATTGGTAGTCAGACTGTGTAATACCTGCTGCTGTGATGACTAAGCAGTGTTTTTGACAGTGATGTAAAGACGTCAGTGTAGTCTTATATTCCCACCACCCCATCCCCCATTGTTCCTTTCTTTCCCCCCTCCATCATCACTTCCTCCCTGTGTTGGGCTTTTGGCAGATCTACATTGTCCTCTGCTTTCATTTTTTCCCCTGAAAGCCAGCAGCCTGTCACTTTCCTGTGACAGCACAGACCTGATTGAGCAGCAGCCTGCAGCCAGGAAGGATGCTGCCTCAGTATCTGGGCGAAAAGCCCAGGGTCTCAGAGGGTAACAGACGGCGAAGGTCCACCTGACTGAAGGAGCCTGCTTGCAGGATTGAGCTCAAGGACATTAAGGAAAGTGAGGGCGTTAAAGTATTTATAAAGATGAAAGTAATCAAAACTAGATATATGTTTGACAGCAATGGACAGTGGTAGTCTTAAGTCTCTGATTATTCCAACACTGCTGAAAACAGGCTGTGGGTAATTGAATGTGGTTGCTACACAGGCTAGTCAAAGCAATTTTTCTTATTTTATGATTGCAGGCTTTGTATTTCACAGGCCTAAAAACAAATCCATAATCGATTTATCTCTTATGCTGCCTTGGCTGGAGCACACAGGGTCTTCTTTATGTTTCACCTACTTTTCTCCAATTATAGCGAGTGCAAAGTTTGTTTGCACAAGTCAAACCCAGACATATTGTTTACCTAAGAACTTGATCTAAAGCAGTAATATCTTGCTATATGTCAAGCATTCTCTGTGATGTTTTCGAAAAGTACAGATTCAACAATGTTTTTAGCAGTTTAAGTGGACTTTTATAGTCCCCATAAAGTAATTCTCTGAGTAAGGAGGAGAAGAATATCTGAAATCTTATGTTGTAAACAGGAAAATAACTTAACTCTGTTCCAGATTCATGTTGTGGCTGTGATATGTAACAAATTATCGCACCAAGCTGTAGTTTTTAGATGTTTTTGAGACTGGTAACGTGCAGCAGTAGACGGTGGGACACGCCCTGTGATAATTACTTTGGTATTTACGAGGATAATGGTGTCCTGCTTCCTAACCGCCCCCTCCCCTCCCCTCGCTATAACAAGCCTGTCAGGTTCGGTTTGTCTCACCTTTCCTTTTATCATTCAGGGCTGACCAAACAATTTGAAGAAGTGTGCATTACATCACTCAGTGAAAGCATGCACAGTTTCGTTCATCAGTAGCTGATATCTGAGAATAGTTTCTGCTGCTGTTTGAGTTTAATTGCAACCTGAAGTTTGTTTCTTACATGTGGGAGAAAATAAAAGGGGAGCAAACAGCATCAGCTGAACAGAGCACAATCAAACCATTCTTTTTTTCTTGTTGAGAAATTTGCAAAACATTTATATAAAACCGGTATCATGTACAATATGAAACTGATTGAGTGGCATTAAAGTGCAATTTACATGCTTTTTCTACAAATGGCAAAGGAAAACATCTAGACGTTTAAGGAATTTGGTATTATGCAAGTGATTTTCATCCATTTTCTGTATATTTTGCTTTGTTGTGCCAAAGTGAAACAGGAAGTGAGGACAAAGAAAAACTCTTAAAAAAGGTGAAGTTCTTGGTCTTTGTTTATATAAACTCCAACTCTTCTTCATCTTTCTGATAGTGGGTCTAAGTGATCTAAATAAAAACTGTAGCATTTATCTGTTTACATTCTGGTGTTCCTCTTTGTCATCACTTCCTGTTACTGTTCAACTCTTCATCTCAGTGGCATTAGTGTGTGTGTGTGTGTGTGTGTGTGTGTGTGTGTGTGTGTGTGTGTGTGTGTGTGTGTGTGTGTGTGTGTGT
>JAUBOC010000048.1:5816419-5828853 GCA_032275365.1 Anablepsoides cearensis
GTGTGTGTGTGTGTGTGTGTGTGTGTGTGTGTGTGTGTGTGTGTGTGTGTGTGTGTGTGTGTGTGTGTGTATGTGATCGATCATAAAATAATACAACAGTCCCATCACTGATTTTCAGTGATTTAAATAAATGTTATAAACCACAAAACATTTTTGGGTGAGCAAACATTACAAGCAAAAAATATTAATGATATACTAAAAAAAAGACTAACCTTGGCTTCAGGTGATTTACATGATCAAGTCATCAGTCAGGTTTACTACTGGTTGCTTAAATATTGATGGGAAGGTGAATCATTTGACTGTTTCAAGTTCAAGTTGGTCGATTGTTGACCTTGTAGATCTTGCAGCATTTGCTGTCATACCTCTGCATCAAAGGGATGTGGGCAATGAATAATTAAAAATAATAAGATTCATGCACACTCAGTAATTGTACCCACAGTAATTTATTTTTTTTGTCCTTGGCCTTTGGGGGGACTCGCATGTCTCCACTGATACTTTAATGGAGTCTGGGTGGACACATAGGGGTAGAAGTTGGGAACTATGCCAGTGTAAAAGGGCGCATGTCAGTACAAAGATTTGTTTTTGTGAACTGAGGGAAAAATGTTCTTTTGCTGTTGTTGGACATCACAGGAAGCACATCGTTTAGCTCAGTCCAGATCTAAAACTCTGAGAAACACAACTATGAGAATCGTGGTTAATGTTCACTCATCAATTTAAGAGGTAATTGTGACCTGAAATTAATTGAAACCTCTTAATCGCCTTTAAAATTTCATTATTATCAGATCAATTCCAATTTTATCTGTAATCTCTTGCAAAACCATGACTATGACCATGCATATATCCTAAATATTCTCGTTGGTTATTTTAAACTACAGTGGGTCCAAGGTTTTAAGACTGACTTTATCTTGATTAGTATTATTTTAGGAATATAGAAAGGAAAACTGGGTAAAAACGGATGATAGATGGAAGTTAAGCCAGTGGTGTTGCAAGTTATTCACCAAAGAGATTTGTGGCAACATTTCCTAAGACTGACTTGTCTGTAGTAAACTTTAAGAATTTCTAAGATTTAAAGTCAATTTAAAGCCACAGTTCAGTAAACTTAAAAATACCTGTTTTTATCAATATAGAATGGTGTAAAAATTGTTATTTATTCAGTACAACAGTACAAGTAATTTATAGTCCAAACTTCCGTTCATACCTCTTTTTACCAAACCTTAGTGGGTGTTGCTTAACGGAAATATCACAGGCAGACGCTGCTTGGTTGAGATAAAATCTATAACCACATTATTTATGTCAACTGGTGTTTTTATGTGCTTTATGTGTGTTCATATTTATTTTCATGCATTTTACTTTAATACAAAAGACAATTAGGTAAAAATAAGCTTATCTAAAATTTGTTGGCACATAATCCATAAAAATGTGTTTTTTTTAAAGTATGGTATGCAGTCAGGTTGCTTAAGTTGCGAAATCAATGCTTATCTGGTGTTGCATCATTATTTCCTTAATGACTCACCAGTGTATGTATATAGTCCATGATTGACCTACAGATAAATGCACTGTGTACTGAACTTTTACAACCCTCCAAAAAGATCCCATTGTCTTTGTGCCATAAATGGGATTTCAGCAGCGATCGCAGGAGGTTGAGTGAATGGAGCTGTGGGCTGCTGCAGTGTGAAGAACATAAGTGCAATCCAACAATGTGGTTGGAAAAGCATGACAAATTTAGTCTGGGTTTCAGAATGATTGTGCTCTTGTTTCTAATAAAATGCAATTAGGGAAGATAAAGGTAGCTGGTAATGGAAAATAATCAGCTTTGTGTTCTTTGAAACTCATGTTTCAAAGGTCAAATCATGTTTGTTGCAAGATGTCCTAAAACGGTAGATCCTAAGATTTGCAACACAAGCTGTTTAAAATGGGTTGGGCCTAATCGTATCGTGTGCAACTAATCGTCAGAAAAACACTAATCGATTTTACTTTTTGGCATTAATTGATTAATACGATTAATGCCACCAGGCAGAGTCCACTCGGGGCTCCTCTCCGCTTCAAATATGACTAATGTTAAAAAAAATAAATAAAAAATTCTGTAATTTATTTATCTGACAACACAATTTAAAATTTGATGTATAGCCTGTATAGTCTGTAATTTGGAACAGATTTTTATGAAGAGCAAAACTTTCCCACTAAATTAGTCATGTGACTAGGACATAAGGGTGTCCAGGGACTCCAGGGTTTTAATTGTTAAATGAATCGTTATCAGCTAAATACCCCAATTAATAATTAATTTTTTTGCCAATATTGCCCAACCCTAGCTTGAGCACAAACACTTGGTTTGAAACAAATCCATCTACAATAAACCATTTCAAAGTTAGAATAGATAAAAGTTAATGAATTTTAGTTAGAATTGGCATCTCTGCGGCAGAACTAAGAAGTCTCCAACAGAAGATTGCAGTATTTTCTCAGATATAACACCAGGGGTTGTTGTGAAAAATACCAACACCAGGCCATAATAAATAATTCAAGCCAATTATCATTGGGCACAGCTGAAGTTGCACAATGGTCTGCATTAAATAATGAAATGACTCATCGGAGCTCATCCTTTACGCAGCATTATGGTCACGAACGCAGTCTGCATCACCTTGAAGTAAATGTTCTGTAACATCCAGTGAGTTGGTGTCTGAAAGCTCTCCAGCTAGTTAAATGTTACAGGTTTTAGGAAAATGAATTTTTGATTAGTCACCATCTTCAGCAAGTAGTTTATAAAATGTTTTTTCTCTTTTTTTGTGTGTGTGTGTTTGCTCAGTGAATCTCATGGTTGCCAGTGGTATGCAATTAGTCACCTGGCAACAAGATTCTGTTCCTGTCTTTGGGAAGGATGATGTGTGGCCAATACCAGGCGGTATGACACTGGGTACATTTACACAATTGAAAGTGCTGTCACCCTTTGCTGGGTTTCAATATTCTTGTTGCGTAATGGCTCTAGGAGGGTAAAAAAATAAGGACACAGCAGCTTTTACCATATATGAGCAACTGTAAGGGTTCGCTTGATCATGTTGTTTTAAAATGCAACATTTCCTTTTTAGTGCTTACTGTTTTATCACATGTATATTGGTAATGTTGCATCAATTATCCTCTATGCACCTTCTGACTAAACTGAACTTGTACCGTTAATTTCTTTCCTTCCGTTCACTTGAAAAGTGTTGTGGTCATAATGGGAGGCAACAGGAGAGGGTTGAGTATGATCTAAATGAAATAATTTAATCTGGGTTGAATTCTTCATCCAAGTTGTATTCTGAATTTCTAACTGTGGTACGATCTGTATTCTCATTGAAATGTGTTTTCTATTCCTCCTGATTGCGCTGCATGCATTAATTTGTCCCCCTTTTTAGGTATTTATAAAAGATAATGACTAATTTAGAGTTGCAATTTAGATCCGGGATTGGCTGTGCCTCTTCTTGAAGCACGAGCAGAAACAAATTCATACTAGAGACGGTATTTACTGTGTTTTGAAAGGATCTGTTCAATCTTTTGAACAGTTAGTCATGTTTTACGACCAGTGACATCATTGCGTACAGACGTGGTGACATATGCTGCAGCCAAGTATGCTCGTCCCGCTCTCAAAGCCCTCCCTCTCTCCTCCTGCGTGGCTGTTCACCAATCACAACAAAGGCTGCCCTTTTTATTTATTTATGAAAAATGCTTTATTATTGTGCATTACTGACCTCCATTAGAGCTTCTGTATCAACATTCACAGTTGTTGTGGGTAAAATAGTCTTACATTTATTATGTATGTGTTTTTTTTTTATTGCTTTAATAAATAATATTTCATTGTGGTCTATTTATGGATCCTGGTTCAACGTCACACTCAGGAATGCTTTACATAAGGGATCATGGGACTACATGCACTTTAATAATACCACTGCTTGGTTTCCCACGCCACTTTCTAGATTCAGTTACCTTTTTCTCTTGAGCTATGTAAGATATTTAAGTAACTTTCCACCAAGATCATGTAGGCTGCTATAAAAAAGATTGTTTAATTTTGTGTTAATTAGGTCTTTAACTTTTTTATTTTTTTTTAAGACTAGACTAAAGCCTTGATTTAACTCCTTATGTTAGGATATGTGCTGAAGGATTATCATTTTCATTGACTCTGAACCTTGAATGTATCTGGAGTTGTGCAGGGTCATTCACTGTATACAAACTGAGCTGCGATATCTTTAGCTATGATGCCTCTAACACAGTCAGACATGACTTAATAGTTGCACAATAACGTCTTTTGAACCTGAGATAATGTGAACATAAATGTGCTAATTTCTCTTTTAATTTGGAGTTTTCCAGTGATAATCGCACGATGGCTCCCTATGAATAGATGTTAATCTCTGTAGTGACAGAACAGAGGGTGGAGTCTGCGTCCAGCCCACACCTTTCCTGAGAACTCACTGCTTTCTGTGTATTAGGTGCAGCAGGAACAATAGAATAGCTTTGTTGGCTCACCTGTAGGAGCTGGAGTTTTGGGTGGTTCTCATGGGGAAAAATTCTACAAAAGACAGTGCTCAGACTGCCTGTGCAGAGAAAATACAACTCTTTAGGTGGTGAATCTAACTTCTCCCTTACAATTTTTTCTTTGTTGAGGTTGTGTTCTGAAACACTAACAGGGTTGTCATCAGGTTGACTATCAAGCACTACCACAGATATGCTAAAATAGGTGGTAATAAGGCAGGGCAGGCCGTGTCATAATGAGATGATGAATGACGGTTTGTAGAAGAGTTGAGAATACACACCTTGCAGCTACAGTACTGCTGTATTTCCACCATTCATTCTTGCCTGCATAGCTCATGGTTTGGATCCATTTCTCTTGTTCAATTTCTGTGGGTGTATGTTGTAATTTGAATATAAAAATACAATGGTAAACCACATTTTTCCACAAATGGCTGCATGCTTGGTCACAACACCTTGATGGCATGGGTCAGTGTGTGCCTTTTTAATCTAAACACAAAGGACTGTGTGTCTGTTTAACACACAGTACATGGGAAATGAGTGCTCACATTTTATAAAATAATGTTGCATCTAAGGGATATATTGTATCTGTTTTCCCTAGTTTAAAAAAGTAATGTTTCAGCATTAAGAAAAACTTTGTATTTGTTGCACTCAGTGTTGCTGAAGATATTTGTTACATTGGTGTTTTCCAATCTGACACAAACCTGCACGGCAGCAGTGTACAGTAAATATAACATCCTCTTCTTTACTGCTGGTCACACAGATGCTGTTCTGTCTCTTCCACTATGTAAACATAGCTTTGATTGTTTTTAGTTTATTTAAACCTTCTTGTTTTTGTATATCATTATCATAATAAAGTTAGTTTAATGTTTTTGTCATTTGTTGGCTAACTGTGAGGAGAAGGTGCTTGTGAAGACATGAACACCCTGAAGGCTCTGAGGATGTTCTGTGGTGCGGACTTTCTGCTTCTGGTGGTAGTCGAAAAATTGTTTTTATTTTTTTTTAATTATGTGGATCTTGTTTTAAAGTAGGTTAGCTTGTAATTCAAATAGACAAATATATTTTTTTCTATTTGTCTTTAATAATTTTTATGTAGTCTCCTTTCCCTAATGTAAATGCACTCACTGAAGATTTATATTTCTTGACTGTTTTTTAGCGTTAGAGTTGCTGTTTTTTCTTTTAAAATCACATTTTCATTTGTTGCTTTTAAGTAAAAAATAACCGTAAAGTTATGTTTAGCAGACTTCCAACTCAGTTTGCAGCCTACAGCTTCAATACCAGTGACGGGCATTTCTGTCAAGGTTGTAGCTGCAAGCTCCAACATGTCTTCACAGCCTACATGCCTTTTTTATTTCCTTGGAGCGTTTTCAGTGCAGCACCTTCTGTCCTGTAGGGGAAATCAATTTGAATGAGCAGTGGAAAATTTTCTGTTTCTGAGAACTCTGTGTTTTATGTGTGGCTGCTAAATCTGAAGCAGAAGTACAAATTTTCCACCTCCATTTGCCACCATGTTGTAATATTTCACATCTGATTGTTTTTGTTATATTAATATTCATAGAGTAGGAAAACCAATGAAAAGTCTTGTGTTTTTTTAATTATTCTAAAGATATAAACATTTTAGTTTAGCTCATGTGAAACAGATTCTTAACTCTAAACAGAAACATGTGCCCTGCTTACTACTCACTCTTAAACTAACACTTCCTGGGTTTTGCTCGACTCATATCTCAGCCTTACTTCATCCTAGTTTCACAAACAGAGATAACAACTACTTGCACTCTTACTTCATTCTTATCTTTGTTCTACTTTTTCCAGGTTTCCATTTGATTCCCCGCCTGTCGGGTGTTGTTCCAGAGAGCTGCCTGCTGATTGTCGTCGGCCTGCTGGTTGGGGGTCTTATTAAAATGGCCGGAGAAAAGGTCCCCCCAGTGCTAGACTCCCAATTGTTCTTTCTCTGCTTGTTGCCCCCCATCATCCTGGATGCTGGCTACTTCCTGCCCATCCGTCCCTTCATGGAAAATCTGGGCACAATCCTCATGTTTGCTGTTGTGGGGACTCTGTGGAACGCCTTCTTTGTCGGAGGCCTGCTGTTTGCCGTTTGTCAGATCCCACAAGCTGATCTGCTCTCTGTAGGCCTTCTGCCTTGTCTGCTGTTCGGCTCCATCATCTCGGCTGTGGATCCAGTTGCTGTACTCGCTGTTTTTGAGGAGATTCATATAAATGAGCTGTTGCACATCCTGGTGTTTGGTGAATCACTGCTCAATGATGCTGTAACTGTGGTAAGTAGTTAAGAATGGTAATAAATTCAGTCACGATGCCATAAATTTACTCAAAGTTTGGGAGAAAAGTAGAAATAAGATGGACTTCTATTAAATGGTCTCTTAAAAAGTAATTTATAAACGACTAAAGTTCTCTTTTATCCAGAACACCAGGTTGTAGCCTGTCCCTAATAATCAATTCTGAAATAATGCCAGTTGTTATTTGGTCCGTGTCAATCCAGCCCCATCAGCAGTATAAAGTTACCAACACCTGAGTCACAGCTATTAATAGTACAAACGTGATTAACAACTTGTGTTTTTAACGTCAGCCATCACCACACATGCCTTCACCAAGACGCGTGCTTTCCAAATGTTATCCTTCGTGCACCTTGCACTCATTCCATCAGAGCTGATGTCTCTGGGTCATACGTTCAGCTCCAAGATTAGCACCATTGTGCATGTTATTAAACATGGGTGGGACAGGGACAGTGTTTGGTGCACGTCCAGAAAAGTTTGACAGCTCTTAAATTAACTCGACAGTCATCATAGGAGTTTGTATCTCTGAATATTCTGAACTGGTAAAAAAAAGACATATTTTTTATTAATTTGCACAGTTAAATACAGATTATTCATTCGTATATTTTGTTTAAGACAAAAATAAATTGTCTGACGTTCTGTCAGTAACATGTTTTATGACCTTGTAACATAACACCTTTTTTTTATAACTTTTTTTTATTGATTTAAAAGAATAAACAAACATTATATACAAAAGAAAAAAAAAACAAAGAATAAACAACAAAATATACAAAAGAAAAAAATAATTTAAAACAAAAAGCAAACCATAAAGAAAAGAAAGCAAAAAAAGAACAATAGTGAATTATATTTACACGTTCAAAGGAGTGGGTAGAAGTATAAACTTATTTTTACACCCACCCCTCTTACATCTATAGAATCATCCATAAATACAACTTATATCAACTTGGTTATAACATTCCTTATTATTTTCTACCTGAAAAAACATTCATTTTTTTTACATGCCATTTAGAGCTTTCATTAAGTAACACTGATCCACTCTAAATATAATGTAGCCAAACTTATAAAAGTTTTTTATTCTCATCTTAAACACAAAGTCACAATTTAGTCATTTTTTTGCACCAGTATTAAGTCACCTTGTCTTATTGCTTCCTTCCTTCCTTCCTCCTCTGTTTTTACCTCCACTTGTAGGTTTTGTACCACCTTTTTGAGGAGTTTGCCATCGATGGCTCAGTGACGGTGCTGGACGGCTTCCTGGGAGTCATCTCCTTCCTCGTGGTAGCGCTGGGCGGCGTTCTCATCGGCGTCATCTACGGGTTCCTTTCTGCCTTCACCTCACGCTTCACCTCCCACACCCGCGTCATCGAGCCGCTTTTTGTCTTCGTGTACAGCTACATGGCTTACCTGTCCGCCGAGGTGTTCCACCTGTCCGGCATCATGGCGTAAGTTTTCATTTAGTGTCAGACACGCGCACTTTGAGCAAAAAAGGCAAGAACTATGATGAGTTTGTGTATTATTTGTGTTGAATGGTTTTGCTGAAGAAGCTAAAACTGGGTTGTTAAAGTTAAAAGAAGCAGAAAAACAAAACATAGTGCTAAAAACTAAAAGCAGCAGAACAGCTAACATGATCAAAATCATCAAATTCTACTATAATGAAGCTGAAATTGGCAACACATTAGCTAAAGCTAGCAAAACAAGCGGTAAACTTGTCTAATAAGCTAAAATTAGCAAAACTAGAAAAAGTAACACAATGGTTGCTAAAAATAACAAAAGGTAAGCTAAAAGCTAATAGTGGTAGAAACAACTGCGTCAGAAATTGAGTTTAGTAGTGATAAATGTTTAAATATGTTGAATATTTACATAAGTTTAGGCACTTTGACTCTGCTACTCTGCAAAACTAAATGATGCTAAATGATGGCATCCCAGTCTATGTGCAGCCGTGCAACTGCAGCAGAACTTCAATTCTTTGTGGCAAATAAAACCCGGTGAAATATTAAACTGGTGCCCTAATCATGTCTGGATTTATGGTCTTCTCTACATTTTTTTTGAGGTGGCACTTCATCAGCTCCTCCAGAACATCGTGACGTATTACCAGCGATGATTCTGACAGGAGACTGTGATGTACACCTCTACCCTCTGACAGGGCCAGTGTATTTGTAGCTTCAAGGAGAATCTTTTTTCTTTTTCTTTGGGATGCCTAAAACCTTGAAGCAGTCTTACTGCACCTACAACAGATTCTGGATTCAGATTTTTAAATCATTTTTAGGAGAAACTTCCTGTTGTGATTTTTTTTTTTTCATAACTTCTTTAAGGCCTTGAAAGCCAAACTAATGATATATTCTACCCAATATATTCACAAGTGACAGAAAAGGCAGGAAATGCTAATCAGTTTCTGTGACTGACGAGGCACATTTACCAAGACCGCTTTACTTCCACATTTTTGACACACAACTGTTGCATGACTAGTGCAGCAGAAGTGGTTAGCAGACATGGAAGAAAATGCAGAAACTGAAGCACTTTACCTGATAACTCCAGTCAGCTGCTTTCTTTAAACAAATCACATGTTTTCATTCAGCTGATTTGAAGAACACCGTGTTCAGAATTGTAATATATTATCATAAATGCATTTGCACATTTTGGTTTCTTAAAGCTTAACGGTCAATGTTTTTCTGCTCAGTTTAATAGCCTGCGGAGCGGTGATGCGACCTTACGTGGAGGCCAACATCTCCCACAAGTCCCACACCACCATCAAGTACTTCCTGAAGATGTGGAGCAGCGTTAGCGAGACTTTAATCTTCATCTTTCTTGGTGTGGCGACTGTGGATGGGAAACACCACTGGAACTGGATCTTCGTCACATCGACAGTCATCTTTTGTCTGGTTGCACGGATCATAGGTCAGCTAGAAGTATTTATTCACACCTGTCCTAAATTAAAGGGATAGTCCAGTCAGTTCTGACATTTGACAAGCCAATAACGTAGCTTATATGAAGACTTCTGCCTCTTTCTCCTTACTAAAAAACTTAACGTTCTAAAGATTACATCCTACAGTGTGTTTGATTTTATTATTTAATCGTCTTTTTCCTCTAAAGAGCATAATTGAAATGTGGAGTTTAGAACAGCAGTTTAGTAGGAATTTCACTGTGTGAAATGATTTTTTTATTCATCATTTTTTGTTCATCTGTTGATCATTTGTTAGACTAGTGGAACAGTGCTCAACTTGGAAAATAAAAGAACCTGGGCATGTGGTTTTATGATGATCCAAGATCTTGTGATTAAAAATTGAGTCAAGTTGAGCTCAAGGGTTAAAGATCAATTCTACTGTTTTTAGCTGTTCAATACAAACCTGATCTTTTTCTTTACAGCACTTGCAGATTTTTCTTAATAAAAAATTATATTTTTCAAGTAAAAACCAAAAGAAATTTTCTTAATATGCATGAAAAAGTTATTTCAACAAATTTGCCTTTGCTTAAATGAATAAATAGCTGCTTTCATGTCATTAGTTACACAGAAGGCAAAGTCATATGAGACGGACATAAAATGACCTGAGTTCTGCTTATTTTTTTTTTTTTTTTTTTTTTTTTTAACAGGTGTGGTTGGTCTTACATTTGTAATCAACAAATTCCGCATCGTCAAGCTGACCACCAAAGATCAGTTCATCATCGCGTACGGTGGCCTGCGAGGTGCCATCGCCTTTTCCCTGGGCTTCCTGTTGGAGCAGGACCACTTTCCCAAAAGGGATATGTTCTTGACGGCCATCATCACGGTTATTTTCTTCACAGTCTTTGTTCAGGTATGAATGCAGACTGGATTTAAAAAAAAAAATTCTATAATTATATCAGCTTTAAAGAAAAAACTTAAAGCTTGTCTGGAACGCACTAACCTGCATCTGTCATGTTGGTTTGCTGAAGAGCTTTTGTTGCAGCAGATTTGCATTAATGCACCTAGTTTGAATTTGGTCATGTGTGCTGGTGCGTAAATTTGTATTAGAAATGTTTGAAGCTGCTGGAGTCAGCTGTGGCACTTTGGTACTGATGGATGAAAGAGGCAGTGTAAAGTTAGTATGTTGGGTAAGACTGGAAATTAGTCTTTTTTTTTTAACAGTAGTTTAACTTGTCTGCAAACTGCCCTTGCATGTGAGTTGATTTGTTTAGATTTTATTTCCTTGGAGATGACATTCTTTGATTTTGAGCAACTTTTGACCCTCGTATGTATTTTTTAATTTTTTTTAAGTAAGCATTTTGTTTCGTCTTCTATAAGTGCAGGATAATAGAAGATTTGGGCTATTTAATATCCAAATCTACTAAGATACGTGAAAACAAAGTGAGCTTTGATTCGGTCATCCACTTTTGGCTGTTACTGTTAGTCAGGCGAGCGTTTTAATCTCTTCAGCTACCAGAATGATGCACTCAAATCTTTAGGTGCAGACAGGCTCAAGGATACACAAACTCTGCTCCCATATCAGAGTAATGCAACATTGGCTCAGGTTCTTGTTTATGATCTGAAAGTGAAAATATAATGAAATAAAAGTCAAAGCGGTGTATGCACCAGCGGAGAGGGAAACTTTTTACAGGTTATTACTCCTATCTTTCTAGAGAGAGAGATTGAAGCAAAAAATTACTTTAACAGCTGAACTGATATGATCAGATGAAAGGATCAGCAGGAAGTGCTGCTGCGTGTTTTTTAGAAATCACTCAGGCACCAAAAAATAATGCTGATGAAGTTATCAGAGTTTGAAAGCACTTGTGACACACTGGTGATCAGAACTTATTTTTAGTTTGGAGATATGGGTGTGTTTTAAATTATAATTTTTTTGTTTCTCTTATCCGTCATGAAGGGTATGACCATCAAACCCCTGGTGGACCTGCTGGCAGTGAAGAAGAAACAAGAGGCCAAGCGCTCAATTAACGAAGAGATCCACACTCAGGTGCCGTTTTTTTTTTCTCTTAAAAACAGTTTTGTAGATTAAAGTGCGCAGGAGTTAGTCGGAGCATCCCCTGCAGTTTTAGTTATGGAAAATGTAGCTGGTGTTTTCCACTCAACACTTCTTAGGCTAATTAGGTAATCAAATTTTTGATCTTTGCCCCCACCTACTGGCTGTTTGGTGGTACTTTACCACCAAAATAATAACTTTTGTTTTCTCGTTCTCTTGCGCTTGATTTTTTACCTCCTGTTGGATGTAACTAAACCAAAATGTAGGTTGAATGTTACAGCACTGACATTACTGAGCAGCTCTTGACACTCGCTGTATACACACACACACACACTCACACACAAACACTCGCCTCTCGAGGGCTTAGCGATGAGTCACCAGTACTCGAGACAAGAGCAGCAGACAGCCCCAGTGGCTCCTTCAAAGTAAAATACCGGTGATTAGAGGGAGGAGAGTCAAACCAACCATACAGTGAATGCAGTAATCTAAAGAGAGACACACAGGATTCTTACATGTTCATTATCTGATTTATTTTTACGTAAGATGGAATTCCTGTTTATTCAGTGATAAACATAATGTGGATTGTTTAAAACAAAGTATTTTTTTGTATTATGATGAGAACACTGCAAAAACTGTCTTTCTAACAAGTTTTAAAATCTTATATCCAGCCAAAAAGTCTTTTTGATCTTGTTTTGAGGCTGATTTACTAAACAAGAACTGA
>JAUBOC010000048.1:5864855-5875083 GCA_032275365.1 Anablepsoides cearensis
CCGCCCCCCCCCCCCCCCCCCCCCCCCCCCCCCCCCCCCCCCCCACGGCAGTGTTGCCAGTGTGATGTTTTCAAAGTAAAATGAGATGGATGCTTGCAATTAATTCTGTAGTGACTATTAGCTGAGTCCAGCAGAATAAGCAGCGTGACAAAAACCAGGGTTTGCATTGTGTATGTTTGTGAACTGTGGAATATTTTTAAGGCATATTTTAAGGATAGATTGCTTGTGGAGCTTTAAGGCCTAAGTGTTTACTGACTACTTTCTGTGAATTTAGGGGTGCACCGATAAATTGGCTGGACAATTTACAGATTTCCTTACTTTTGAGAGATCGGAGATCGGCCGATCCATAGATAAGATCGGAGGAAAAGTTTGGCAAAAAAGATTGGCTTTTCCACCTCTGCAAAAGTCTGAAAATCAGCCATTGTCCCATTTTGCTGTCCAGTTAAAACAAGTTTGGATTGTTTCAGGAGCATCGTTCAATGTATTTCAATAAGATTGGAACATTGAAGTTGCATTGTGACCTTATAACAGCTCACAGTGTCAGCTATTTAAAAAAATCTGTATCGGCCGAAATCGGAATCGGCAGGTCAGACTTTCTAAACATCGAAGATCGGCCAGAAAACTGGAATTGGTGGAGCCCAATGTGAATCATTTGTCTTTTTTTTTTTAGTTACATGAAATGTAAGGTATATCACTATCAGAACACTTTTTGAAACAAAAGACAAAACTGTTTTATCTTGGTTGACATATGAAGCAGGTGCATATTGGTTACCATTTTAAAATTTGATTCAAAGAATATGCAAGAAATATACAAGTCCTCTGCAGTTTGCTTTTATTTTTTAGTATCGTTGGTTCTTTTTTATGTTTTTTCAACTGAAGCTTCAGAAATAGGGATAAAAGTGAAAAAGTAAAAACCATCAGTGCACAGGATCAGTGATGGAATGAGTGAAATCAAAAGCTGTTAACCTGAATTGTTACATATTTAAGTGATTGTTATATATCAAAAGGGCAGCTCGTTTTTGCAGAACTGACTCATCTTTGCTTTGTAATCAGTCCTTCAGTCGGCCAAATTTTAGAGGCTTGTTTTTATTTTATTTTTATTTTTTACTCCACTTGGTCCTGCATCATTGCCACAATATTAGGAATATGCATGTATTCGTCTGTTGGCCTGCAGAAATGTAATTATATCTGTGGGGAAGTTGACACACAGCGCTAAACGAGCAGAAAACCCCAGACTAAAGCAAACAGATAATGTTTGGTACGGGCTTCCACAGGCGAACCCAGCTCACTGTTGTGGGTTTGGAGCAGTGACACGGTGCCATTTATCAATGTTTAAGTGTTCCCTCTGAGACTGAACCGTTATTTGCTGTTTCTCCGTGGCGTCTCCGTCCCGTCACTTCACAGTTGGTGTTTAGGTTCTGAAAAGTTTGACGGAAGTGAACATTTAGGGTAAATCCAATCTGAACTGTGACAGTATGGTTTTAATGAGTAGCAAACAGTTGGAAAGCGGACTTATTTTTGTTTGTGTGTCCCGAGATGACTTTAGGTGTGATTGAGTGCCTTGTTCGAGCTGAACTGAAAAGATGAGCCTTCCTGCCTTGTGTGTGCTTTCTCACGTTTTTCAGAACAGTGAGTTTTTGGAGGTTATTTTCAGGACACACGTTGGGCGATTCATCTGCCCCTCCCTGTGCACTAAGCTCATTTTGTTCAGCCTGTGAGTAAATAATTTATGGTAAGTGTGAGCTCCACTTTCCTCCTCCCAGCCTTTTTAGCGTTATTGCAACTTTCTTTTGCACTGTCCTGTCTCTGTCACTTTTTATTCATCTTTATTTTTTTTCCTCCCAGCTACTCCCTGTCTTTCATGCACTTCTTCCATCTGCTCTGCTGCAAAGAAAATATTATGCTTTAATTTTGTTGTTTGTTGGGAATCTTTAACGTCTGTCCGACCGTCGTCATCCTCGTGAAACAGATGGACTCACTGGCAAACATGGCGCTCGTGTTGGTATATTCTGTCAACATTACTGTTTAAAGGCCAACCTGATTATATTTTCAGTCGTGACAGTGATGTAAACTGTGATTTTACAATGTCAGAAATGCGAACGGTGTAAATGGCAGGACGGATCAGCACGTCGCTGCGAAGGGTCAAGACTGAGCCGCGTCTCGCAGAGAGATCAAGAAGGATAAAGCTAATTGCATCAAATGAGTCATTTAATTGCTTCAAGCGATTTAGTCACTCACTGAAGCTGTGTGATTCTGACAGCTGTAGAGTTTGGTTGTTCTGCCAATTTAAAGGGGTAGTTTCCTTTTTGACCTGGGGTTGCGTGAGGTTTTTATGAGCAGTCTGTATCAACTGTCAGAACAATCTTAGCTTCGTTTCCAGATCATAAATCTGCCCTGCTTCTCTCCAGGCTCACAGATACTTCAAATAAGGAAATGAAGAACCTTTTTTTTTCCAGTTCTAGCAAAAAAGTGTTTTATCTGAAGGCCGTTTGTGTTTCTGTAATGCAACATTATGATGCAAAATAGATTAAAAGGCCAAGTGTAACAGACAAAAAACATAATGTAGCAATAGCTGTGTTTCCATTACAAATGTGCGCAAAACTTTGTCGATATTCTGTTAATGTTAAAAAAACACAGTTTCGCAATTGTGGAGTTTTTATTAAGTAAGAAATGCTATTAAAGTCACGCGTGGATACGCTTGTCCTTGCGATGGGTTGTCACAAACATGGCGGTAATGGATGTAAACAATCATGCACGTTGCTACCACGACACTAGCGATCAACGTTGCGTCTTATCGAGGCTTTCGAGCGACAAGCCTCTTATACTTGAGAGTGGATACGTATGTGGCGTTTATGGTAAATTGTAGTCGGTGAGTTTACTATTTTGTTTTACAACTTCAGTGATTTTACTACTATTTATTCTACTTCCTGTTGTCGTCTTTTTCGCCAGTAGAAACAGCCGGTTCTTGATCACGTGATTCCCGTAATGCGAAAAAAGTGTTTCCATAGCAGTTTTGCGAAATACACCAATTTCGATACGGCCAAAAAAACACCTCATCCTAGCGCAAAACCATTTTGTCGAAAAACGTATGTTTTTTCGAAATTGACGTTTTTCTATTGAGCAATTTTATTTTCAAAATTCGAATTTGCACATTTTCATGGTCAATGGAAACGCAGCTATTGACATTTTTAAGGTTCAAGTTGTCGAATAACAAAAGAAAACACATTTTTTAGGACTCTATTCTGATCATTGATCATTAGCGTTGTTAGTTTTTCCACCATCCCTGATTAATTGTTAATTAATCTGTTGACTTTATTTTGCAACATGAAATATAAGTTCCTCTATTCCTTTCCTTCTCATAACTCTATGGGGGAAAAGCAAACTGTTCCTACACCAGAGGGACTAAAACAGTTCCAGCCAGCATAAACTCATAAGTCAACAGCTTAATTTGCTCATGTCAAGACCTTCAAATGTGTTTTAGATAATCTGATCAACGTGGCACGTTTGTGTTCTTTGTTGATTAGAGTTTGTTGTTTGGATACGACTCATCGTGGCTGCAGGAAGAAAAATAAAGACAGGAAGTCCCGGCTTGTTCGCTTTTCTAAATATAGCGTAAGGTACCGCTGAAGGGAAATCTCAGCGACCGAGACAGTTCCGACTGTCAAAATATGTTTATCTTAAGAAAATGAGTGTTTTTATACTAGTCAGACATTCTTATCACATACGTTTGTTGTCAGGCTTTTGTCAGCGCTGAATAAGTTTGACCCAACGTTGGAATATGATCAGACGCGTCTTCTTTGACAGTTCTGCACCTGGTAAAGACGTGGCACTAAATAAGGATCAGTGCAACACAGGAATTTCAATGAGAAAATAAATCAGCTGAGCTGTTTCATCCAACCTTCAACCATTGCCTGTCACAGAGGAGGTTTGTGCAGAAAATACAGATCCTAATATCCTAGCATGATAATGAGCAGGCAGCATAATGTGCTCCTGGGAATATAAATGCATATTGAAATAATGCAGCGGCTGTGATCATCCTCAGTAGATTACAAAGAAAAATACTACAGTATTACTGTATGAAGTACAGTGTGTTTTAGCAACATGTGGAAAGTGGATGAGAAATAAACAAAGCAACTAAAAATCTGCAGCAGATGCATCTGAAAGTCATGTTTTCAGGAAATGAAAACATGACAAGACCCGAGAAATACATCTTTTTTTTTGTTGCTGATCCACAATGACAGGAAACCTTTTATTGGTGTTAAAAACTGTTCTGTTTGTGAAAATCTTTAACAATTTCATATCCAAGAAATTAAAACAAGATGTGACTTTATGTGATGAACTGAAATACATTCTATAAATTCTTTTTTTTTGTGGTTCATCCCTCGAGTTTTCCAGCCTTTTTGTGCCTGGATGACTCATGGGTCAGAGTTAAAGTGGCTTTAGGACAAATGTTTTCTCTTAAAGTGGTCCAACAACAAAACGAGTGTCTTCACTTTTGCACAGTACAACCCTTACCCTACAGAAACATCTTTATCTTGTGTCTGCTGCTCCTGGCAGCATTTTTTTGTCTCCAGTTTCTGTTTAGCGCAAGTGAGCAAGGCCCTTCTTCAGTGGAAGCCTCGGCTCCAGGTTCATAAACGTAACCTCCAGCTCTCATCCTGCTCCAACACGTGGGATGCTGCTGCAAAGGGAGTTGGCTGCTGATTAATAAGCACTTTGACTCCCACACTGTTGGATGGTGAAATGGAGACTAAACGTCATTGGACGAAAACCAATCCACGCTGAAGCTCACTTTGACGAGTTGTTGCTACGGACATGGCAGGCAGTTTTTATTTTAATAATCAATATGAGCATACCTAACATAATGTGCACTTGAGGCTCCAGGATAAAATGAACCATCCTTTATGGTCTACTTGAGGCTCTTAATCCAACGTGACGTGCTCTCCATGCAGTTTTACTAAATGGGGAAAATGTCAAGTCTTCATGAATGTACACATCTCTGTGAGATGGATGTATCCCACAGGGATGTCCTGTATCACTCATGGATGTAGCCATATTTTTTTTGAAGGATTTCCTTAATGCACCACTTCATATTCTGCGCCAAGGTCACAAAGCAACAAATGTGATTTTTATCAGCTTGTTTAACTGGAATGAACGAGTTTGGGCAACAGAATATTTTTGCATAAAAGATTTTAATAATGACCAGGACATTTCAGCTGCTTTAAGCTGCTCTGATTATTAGTTTCACTGTAGCTTTGCTTAATGTTGCCTTTTTTTAAATAAATATCCCATGGAGTCATGCTTCTGATAATTCAACCATGCATCCATTTATTTAACTGGAGTCGAGGGGTCTTCTGATAATAGATATATTAAATATTTTGTTTTCAACTAAGATTTTTGATTTTTTTTACTATGCCTGCACCAAAAGTGGCCTCTAGTCTCCTAACATGCCCCCCAAACAAAAACCTTTTAAACACTTGCACCAACATGTCTTATTGCTTTTCTATGAGCTCATTTCTCATATGGATTTTGTTGGTGCTATGTGAACTGTAGCAACTCTTCCTCTTTATGTTGTAACAGCAGAATCAGTTTATCCACACCCATCCTTTCACACTGATGTATTTGCAGGCTTTTGTTTTGTTTGTCTGACATGTTAATGCGCTGTGTACCTACTATTGCTTCTCTACTTTAGAATATATTACCTTGCAGAGGAACCGTTTTATCTTTGTTTATTCCCCCTAAAAGACAGTACACTGATAATTATAAGTGCATCCGTAGTAAATTTGCACCCTGCCGCGTCTAACTTTAGAGATTAACGGAGTTATTTTCAGGAGCTGTTCGTGACTCGCTGTATTGGGCTAATTTAGAGACGCCGGTGACAGCCCCTCGCAGTAGGAAGGTACTAGATTGGATCAGCTGGAGGGATGATTGCTTGAACAGTTCAGTTTATAAATGCATAAGCGTTTGCAGACGGTTGTAGGGAAAGTGTCTTAAAAAGCTCTTTTAGGAGCTTCAAGTACAAATTAGAATTTGTCTTTTATTAAAATTGGCATAAATCAAGATAAATGGGAAAGCAGAAATCGTACCACTATGGTTTTAAATGTGAAATTGATGTAATTTTATTAAGTTGGAGGTTTGGGCGAACCATGGTTTTACATTCTGAAATAGTATTTACACTGAAAAGGTTTTTGTTTTTAGTCTAACCAAAGAAGCAAAATAAAGCAGTCTCTCACTGACATACATTTTCAAAAGTCCTTGCAATTTAATGCATAGCAGCTATGCAGTTCTCCCAGCTAATTCAGGACTAATAATTACTCTAGAACAGGAGTGTCCAGTCCTGTTCATGGAGGGCTGCTACCCTGCATGTTTTAAATGTTTCTCTGCTCCAACACACCTCATTTAGTGACTGAATTGCTTCACGTTTTGCAGCCTGTTAATCACCCATTCATTTAAATCAGCAAGAGAAAGCTTAAAAACACGCAGGCTAGCGGCCCTCACAGACTGGGATTGGACACCCCTGTTCTTAGAACAAGCTTGTCAGTAAAAGGAAGCCGAGCAGATGGAAACAATAAAGCTTCTCAGGTTTGCTGCAGGAAACAGGACACATACTCAGCAGAGATTAACATTATCTGTGTCAGTTTTCTGCAGTTTTCCCATCTCACAGTCACCCTCTGCAGACTCCGGGGTCAGAGGTCGCCTCGCATTCTTCCACGCAATCTAAAATAATGCAGAAACCAGGGATGGGGTTTTCCTGCTGCCTCTTATCGGGACATCAAAGGTCCAGGAGTCCTGCACTTAGAAAGTGCCTGCTCAGCACTTCATAGTCACCCACCCCTGGTATGCAGTGAAAAAAAAGCCTCACTTTGTTAAACAGAAAAAAAAGAGTTGAGATTTATTACTAATGTGAATACATCTGCAATAATTTTTCTCTTTGAGTCCCTTTTGATTGTTGTGGGCCAATAAACTGATGATCCATCTGGCTTTAGTTTGGTCTTTGTCACTCAGAGAATAAGTGAAACCATAAAGTTGAGAAAAGAACTGTCCAATAAACTTTTAATGTATTTATTTTTCTTTGTACTATGAGCACCAATAATTTAAATCTAAAGCTGAATCGTTTCATAGACTACACTTTATTACTGTCCAGGCAGAACTTCTATTGTAATACTGAATCTGTATTTAGAGGACACTCAAAACATGAAAAAATGTGAATATTTGATGCGGTCCAGGAAAGGCTTACAGACCGTTTGGGGTGGTATTGTAAGAACCAAATAAAAACTAAACAATTAGCTACACACCAAACAGTATGTTTACAAGGTGGAAATGCTGTGCTTTGAGTAGGGTTGGGCAAAATCTTATTGTGTGCAGTTTATCGTCAGAAAAAACGTTTCAATAATTTTTTGCACTTGACGATATACGAATATAATTAATGCTACCAAGCAGGCTGACTGGAGACTTCCCCGGTCAGTCTGCTCAAAAATGTTTTTGAAAAAGTTCTGTACTTTTTTTATCATAACTCTGGTTTTAGTTGGTCTACCAACACAATTTAAAATTTGATGTTTAGCCTGAAGTCTGTACTTTTGATAAAATTTGAAACAGATTTTTCTGGTTAGCAAATCTTTCCCACTAGAGTGATTTAAATTGGTCATGTGACTAGGACATGCAGGCGTCCAGTGACTCCAGGATATTGCGTGCCATATTAATTGTTTATAGCTAAATACCACAGTTAATCGTGATTAATTCTTTTGCCGATATTGCCCAACCCTAGCTTTGAGTGGATCGTGGGTATAGAGTAAGTGTCATGTACTGAACTGCATTGTTTTACTTTTTTATGGAACTGTAATAACATATATCAATATTTGTTACTAAATTGTGAATGAATTATTGTGAATTAAGTCATATTTGGTCAAAATGACCTAATTACAATTTCAGATTCGTGGCCTTAAAATGCTATATGATCATTCTGATATTGTAAGTAAATCCATATATGACTTAATGTGTCTTATTGGCTACAATTATACATAAATATTTGGTCTGAATTCTAATTTTGTGTAATTTTAATGAAGAATTCTTTATGTCCTTATAAAGAGGAAACCTCAAATTATATATGAATAGTGAGATTTCCCAGCTAAAAAATAACAAAACTTTGCTAGCTCACATGGAAAATCTCAACATTTTAAGGCATTTTTCCTTAAAATCAGGTTTTTTGTTGCTACTGCTCAAAGAAGTGCTTTAAATTTTGATGATTATATTTCAGACAGTTCCTTCAAATGATAAATTGATAAGGCATCAATTCATTATGTTTTGACAAAATGCAATTTGTGCAAACGTTTGAATCAAAACACTATATTTGCCTGTTTCTCCTTATACCACTTTTAGACTTGTGTTCTTCATAATCTAGCTTGAAAACTCATGAAAAAAACACAAGAGAGAAAAATGACATTCCTTACACTACTGTATTTCTGGTTTACGCAATATTACTGGGATTACTGCAAACTACTAGTAGCTGGTTCCATGAAAGAAATCTGCGAAAGACTCCACAGACTGTGAAATACAACTAAGCGTGGGTTCACTGCACGTCTTTTCTGTTGCAGAACTTCTACTTACATCTTCTGTTCTGTTTTTGTTTTGAGACAAAACTGCAAACTGGTGTCACACCAGACCATCAACTTTTAAAAGTTTTTACTGCATAAAGCAAAAGTAAAGTAGCAAACAGACTTTTGCCATCTTTGCTTTAACTGTCATCATTCTTCTGGCAGAAATACACAAGACAGAAATTCTGCTGTGGCCCATTACTCACAATTAGGTTTTTAAGAAGCCACAGTGGCTGAGAACCAGTGAGTGTCAGTAGGAGTAACTAACCAGTCAGTCATTGCAACTTTCACAGTTTTCACTTCTGTGTACGAGCGCTCCTCGCCATGATGCTGAATAAACTTGAGTAGTGGTGGAATTAAAAAAAATCTCAAACAAAAACACTTGTATAAAAAAGTGATTGGAATAAGCGTTGATTTGTATGTGTTTTATGTTGTTTACTTGGAACGCTGAGCAGTGCCTCGGGGTGGTTACATGAAGGCTGGACTGACAAATTCTTTCTATGACTCTTTACCAAAGTCATTGGAACCACAAGGGTTTTCTATAGAGTACATACAAGAGAATGAAGAATGTGTTTGGTTGCTTCAGTGCAGAAATACATTTCTCAAAGACATCTAAAAAAGCCATGGGTGCTCTTTCACCGGTTCTTTTTTCTTTTTCTGTACAGGAACAGAAAATGTACGAAAGCGATTTTCCTCCTGCTTTACTACAAGTCAAGAGAATGCCTCAGCAGGACCATCTAATCTCCCAATTCCCAATAAAACCGACATGCCTCCAAATAAATGCGCACAGACGCGCGCACATAAAGGCATTTTTGTGGAACAGTTTGTCCTTCAGGGCCTCTGACAAAACTCCAGTCAGTTTCCTGTGGAGAAAAGGCCACGCAAAAATCACTGTGGAGATCAATAAGGCAATTTTCTGTCAGGTCAGCGGCTGACGCTTGGGTTATTTACTCTGAGGGGGGGTGGGAGGTGGCAGAGGGGACAGGTTGTGGCAGTTTGTTGGTAGACGCGTAGCCCTGCTTACCTAATCTGTCTCTCACTTTGATAACGGGAAAACGCTGCTGCGGCATCTCTGGGTATTCAGGAGGAGATGGTGAATGAGAGCTGTGTGGGTGAAATGAGGAACCGCCTGGTGTGTTTCTTTATCCATATGGAAAATACTTTTTGGTGGGAGTCCATGGACGTATCTGAGCATAATTGGTTGCAAAGTTCTTGGCAGAGATAGATCATGCTCATAAAGGGACGCATTACAGGAGCAGATGGCCTGTTTCACTGTGGTGGTCCAGATTTTCAGATTGTGAGGGTAATAGTACAGCTGCTCTTTAGACATCTTAAAGGGGCGGGGGTAAAGATGCAAAATTGACTTTTTTTTTAGCTTTATGTCATTCCCACATCAAAAAACCTACCCAGAGTGTCTCATTTCTGCATGTTTGAGAAATCCTGTGGTAGCCATGTGGAGCTGTCGGAATGCTTGCTGGTACAAAGCTCCGCCTTTTTGTACATAGCTCCTCCCTGAAGCTCAGTGTGCAGCCGAGCTCCCGCACCACCACAGCTAAATAGAAGCCGCCACACCTTCAAGAATGAAGTTTTTTTTTTTTCGGTGTTCGTCAATGAACAGGAGAAAAAAACTTGTTAAA
>JAUBOC010000048.1:5930701-5946372 GCA_032275365.1 Anablepsoides cearensis
ATATATACTAAAAAGAAGAGGACTCTAAACTGAGCCCTGTGGAACACCTGTATTTGTTTTCAAAAAGGATGAATTGTTACCTTCAAAGATGACACTGCTCACGACTCTCAAGATATGATTTAAACCCACTGCAAACTTGGACAAATTAAAGTTTGATAGTTTTTGAATTAAAAGTATGTCAAATGCCTTTTAAATCTTTAAAGGATGCTTTGATCCTTTATATGGCAACAAAAAACATCTGAATCCTCTGAAAATGTTACTTTGCCAGATAAAATGCTAAAAATATCACTAGTCAACAAAATATTCAGATTTATTTTACCATTGTTATGTCACCATAAAGCACCATTTTGTAAGACAATCTTAACCATTCAAATAAATAATGGTGTTTTTTGCTGTGTTAGATTTTTACTTTCATCAGATTTTGTACTCTTGACAGTCTGAAGAGAAAATGACAAAGCTGTGATTTAGACACTGTGATGATTTTCTTTTATCAGAGTCCACACGAAAATGAATCAAAAGATTATACCAGTCAGTGGTCATGATACAAAAACAGGCCTTCAAATCTTAAATCCTGAAGTTTTTTTTTTTTTTTCTTTTTTGCAACAATCATCTTACCTTGTCCCTCGGTACCTTAATACATCTATTAAAGTCATGCATTTTTTTTTACTCTTTTTGGTGAGTTTTGAGCAAGAGAGATTTTTTTCATAAAATATCTAAAAGTCCTCTTTTTCATACATTTTGTAGTGATGTTGGTATTTTATTATCCTTGGAAGAAGGGTGTAGGGTTTGTAAATTCTAAATGCAGAGTAAGCTCACAATTATAATCCCCACAAGACGCCGTGTGGCTCACAGAAAGACAATGCATCTGCGAGCGGCCCTCTCAAATTGGCAATGTCTTCAAGACAAATTACTTCCCATCTTTCCGTAAGTCGTTCTTTCATAACATTTTTCCTCAGCTTCACTGCTATGCTCCACCTTACTCCCTCTAATAATGATATAAAAGCTCTGCAATAGTTTGTATTTACTGTCACTAACTTCCAGTTTTCTGCACCCGTCTTGCAGTTTTATTACCAGGTTGTTTTTTGAAGAAAGAGCTGCTGTCAGCAAGAAGAGGAGAAGTCGGTTCAGAGTTTTTGAAAAAAAAATTGAAATGGGCGATACTTTTTGTAAAAGTTCCTGTTACTCCACTAAGTGTAGAGACCACTCGGCTCTCAGCTCCTCCTTCAATTTCCATCAACTTTTCTGGCAAGGCCTATTGATTGTTGATCCGCAGAAACTGAGGGAGGAATGGAAACTGTTTGACCGGGACCTTGAGAGCTCCCGTGCGGACAAACATTACTTTGGAAAGTGAAGCACTGAAATGCCTGAGGAAAGAGCAGGGAGGTTTAATTCAGGGTTTTAGCCAAGTTTTTAGTCTAAACAGTGATTGGTGTTGAAGCTCTGAGTTAAGAGTTTATGAACTGTGCACCTTTTGTTTGGTGCAGGAGTTTATTCTGAAATCATTCATTTCAGTTTGTACTCCCAAACTAGCTTTTGTTGTTTGGTTAAATACATACTGACAGTTTGTAGTGATGTTAGCGAGCAGTTCAGTCTTCACTTTACCTCAGTGTTGGTTATTCCGTTACACTTGGGGCGCATATTTTAGGCTTAAATCCACCAGAAAATTTCTTTTGTTTTTTTGCTGTTTTAGTGCTCAGCAGGCAGCATTTTATTTGTTTTTTTAGAGCCTTCTTTGCAGCAAAACAGATGCTTGCTGCCTTTTTAAATGACTCTATGATGATTGCTGTGAGCGTACACCAAAACAATCAATTTGCAAGTCCTAAAATAAAACACTGTGCCTAAAGACACAGTTCTACCTCCTTCTACAGAAATTGAAAATGATCTTAAAATCTGGTTAGACGTATGCATACAAAATGTTTGAGCTATTCCTTATTGTCATGCAAGTTAAAAGCCATAAAAGTCATTCAGAGGCATCTTAGAGGTCACATTCTATAATCTTACACCTTCCTATTGTAATTTAAAAACTGTATTTATTATTATTATTATTATTATTATTATTATTATTATTATTATTATTATTATTATTATTATTATTATTATTATTTATCACTTACTGTGTCACTCATTTTCAAGTTACTTAAACTTTCCAAAAGCCCTCCATGGGAAATTCCAGTGTGGAATTTTGGAAATATTCCAACTTTGAAACGTTTTGTCTGATTATAGGAATTTATTTAAATTAACTGGATATTAGGAGTAATTTTATCTAAACATAATATTATCTCATAATGCTTTCTGCTGTTTTAGGGATTTGGCACCTGCTGCAGAAATTAAACAAGTTATGTTAAAAAATCTTTTCTGTAAATGTGTTCGGTATTTTAAATGTCAGCTTAATTCCCTTAAATTCCTACTTAATCCTTTTAAGTTCTTATGGAAAGTTTTCAACTTAGAAAATTCCCAGAATGTTGGAACCCTATTTTCCTGTTTTTTTATAACATTTTTATTTTATTTTTTTAAATGCTCATTAATCATCGTCTGTGGTTCTGCTGGGGCTGTTCAGGCACACTGATACTCCAGGTTTACCTTCCTAACAATTCAAGTTTTGAGCCCAGACAGTTTAATAGGCTCCTTGTGGCGATTCTTCCATCTTTTGGCATGAATCTTTGATGGTACATTGAAACTTTTTACCCACCGGTGTGAGACGCTCGGGAAACAATTTGGCTCGAACCACATTTCTCTCCTAATGATATGTTTTGGAAAGAGCAGTGGGAACACCTGCCAGTGAGCGAGAGAGAGAGAGGTGAAATTATGTACATTCTGTCCAAACCCAGTGAATTTAACAACAGCTGAGATTTAATTAAAAGAAAAACTTTTTAAATTATCTGTATTTATTCAGATTAACCCCTTTTTTATGTGCGCATAAGCAGTTTAAAAGACTGCGAGAGAAACAAATGTAAAGCTCACATCCAGGTGTCCCTGTTGTTTGGAACAGCGTTTTGGGTAAATTATATGTCTTGTCCGCAGCTGAATACAGTTCTGGGAGTACTGTGGCCTGGTGATTCAGTTATTGGTAATTACAAATTCTTCATGGGCACATTTTAATTGAAAGGTTGTTTTAATTTGCTTTGGCTTGTAGTTGCTTTATCTTTATTCTCTTCCAACGGTTTCCAAAGTGACGCACAAAAAGCTTTATTTTGAGATAACTGACATTTTCTGCTGCCAGTTTTCTGCTCACGTTATTCAGCAGTAGGAAACTTTACAGGTTGATTGATCTCTGTCCCAGGCATTTATGATCTGAAGCTTAGCGTTGCCTTCTTGTCCAGCAATGACTTATGTGTTTTGGGACTGTAACGGACCAGAGAAGTGCTGACTCGGCAAGGCCTCAGAGACCTAGAAGGCTCTGTCAACGCTCATCTTAAATGCTGTTTAATAGGCAGGAAATGGCCTGGCAGGAAGACCGGGGGGTGTGTGGGGGGGTTATGCAAGTTGAGGTGGGAAGTTCTCAGAAAAACAAAGAGCGGAAAAGGCTGATTCGACATTTTTTTTTTCCTTTTTCTGCCAAAAGGTCTCATTGGTTGCAGGTGATGACACAGCACCTTGTGTGCTGCAGTGATTTATTATTCGTTAAAAGCCGAAATCCTCCTTGTATTAAAAAAAAATGCTTGTTTTGGAAACAAATGTGCCAGAGTTATAAAACATCAAGAACACTCTGATGCATGCCTTATGTTTATTTATAAGATGACACTTTATGCAGTTGAAACAGCAAAAATGATTGCGTCGAAGGGACACTTTGGCCAACAGACACAAAGGCAGAGATATTCAGCTAAATTGCTAAATTGCAGGCCAACATCTCAGGGGCCAAACATCCAGCAAATAAACATTATATAAATAAACCTAGAATTACAAAGATTTGTTGTCTTTGAATTAGTTCTGGGCTGTATGAGCCAGATTTTATATCACAGTATTGTCAACTTTTATTGTTATCACTGTATTTGATGGCAATTTTTTTTATCACAGCTCAGCTGATAATAAAATGTACAAATGTTGCTTATTGATTAGCAAACCTGAAGTTACTCTCTTTTTGCAACACAACAACAATTGCAACAATTTCTTGACTTCTTTCTTTCACTTCACCTGTGTCTGTCGCTGTTTCCCTCCTCTACATGACGTTTCTTCTCTGGTTGTGGACAGTAATCTCGCATTTTGGTTGTGAAGGAGGAGGGTTCATTTAAACCCCAATACAAAACCACTTCCCCCGGAAGCTCCCCAGGCTTTTCACAATAGAAGCTCATCAACGTCACCATACAACGAGCACATTTACGTCGTGCATGAAATCTGTCCATGCACGTTGTTGCAGAGGAGTAAACAACATTCAGCGATGGCAAAAACGGGAGTTTTTAAAAAAAAGTTTAAACAACAGTCAATATAAGCAGTGTAATTGCCACCCATGGCCAGTTATTGAGAAGCTGTTCCAACAGTAACATTAGCTTGCCAATGTGCATAGTGGTGCTGCGAGATGTTTATGTTGTTATTCAGAACATTCACATAACAAAATAAAAACCAGTTTTCAGTATGAACCGGCATACCCCCCAGTACTACTTTGAATTAGTTTATTTTGCTGCATGTAATCGTGGATACAACATTCAGAACCCAGCATAATACCTATACTTGTAATACCTGCGAGGGACTTGCGACCTGTCTGTGTACCCTGCCCCTCGCAGTGTGACTGCTGGATATGGTCACCAGTGACCCCTGAAAGGAATAAGCGGGTAGAGATAATGGATGAATTAATGAACTAACTGGCAGGCTGGATTCTGCCCACAGGCCCCAAATTGAACAACCCTGTACTAAAGTATTTTGTAGGTTTTTTTTCTCTCAATAAACAGCATAGGGAGTTGAGATATATGGGTATATTAATTTAGTAATACACTAAATAATAAATTAGTGTCTTAAATTATTAATTTCAATTATGAACACTCAAAATGACCATATTTTATGTTTTTTACTCCTGACATTGTTTGTCCCATTTCACTTTTTCATGAGCTAACCGCTTGTTTGACTGTGTTTACTGGTGGAAAAAAATCTATATATTTTAAGTATGACTTTTTAACAAACTGGCAAAATATTGTTAATCACTTTATTCAGCTAACCGGGTAAAATCTATCAAAACTCCACCCAAGTGTCGCAGCTTTGACAATAAATAGGGAACCAGACTAAGTGGAAAAAAAGCAAAGTTAGCAGTGATTGATCGTCTCATCTTATCGCTTGCTGATGAAAGGTGAATGGATGTTGATGAATCTCTTAAATATTAGTGTCTACACTAAAGGGTTGGAAACTTCATCTAAACTCCAGATTCAGACCCTCTCTTCCTGTTGAAACCGTGCTTTTGAGTGTAAAGTTGTAAACACGTTTTTTACACTTTTTTTTGCTTTAAAACCTTGTTTCAGATGTTTTCCACTACGGTCCAGATGGTTCCGAGTCAACCTTTGAAAAGATTAAACATGGACAGATAATACCGGCTCTGAAAGCCCCTGTGCTGTTTGCTGGGAACAGCTCGTCCAAATCCAACAAAGTGGTTTGAACTCAGAAAAGGTGACCCGTCGTTGTCTCCAGATCTTCAGAGTGTTAACAACTGTCCACTGAAACCGCTGTTTTTTTATGACCTTTCGCACACGATGCACAAATACAGTCTCTGAGGTTCTGTTTTTGTGTTTGGGTAAAAATGTCAATTTAACAAAAATGGAAGCAAAGAGGTGAATTATGAACAATGAAAACTAAAAAGACGAGCAGAAAATACATTTAAAAATATTAGTCATATAAAAAACAATGTGACTTGTTTAAGTCTCCAGCTGCCTGTAAAAAAAATCAATAGTCCTGTTTTTCATTTTATTTAATTTTATATTATTCCTTTAATGGAAAAACAGATTCAGACCAGCTGTTTGAGATGACTGCCTGAAGGCACTGATTGATCAAACACAGATTTATTAAAAAACAAAACAAAAACAATCAGTATGATTTATTAAAGAGGAAACAGAAGTTGCTATTTTTCCTTGGGATGCTCAGTTGATCTTGCTTACATAAATCTTTTGTAAACTTGTTTATCTGTGACCTTCCTAAAATATTTGATCTGCAGCTTCAGTTTTAACACCGGCTTGTTGTCTCCTTGATTCTTTGTCCTTTTAGCTCTGTGTCAAAGTATTGATCACCTCTTCCCAACTACCAGTCAATTAGTTAAAGCAAAGTGCAGTCGGAGTCTAACTGGACCGTGTTCGTCTTTGTGTTGCCCTTCATCCATGTGTTCACTTGTAGAAGCAGCTTTTTATTTTTATTTTTCCTGTGGTATGATCTGTAACCACAGATATTGATCAGAGCTGATTCTGTGTTGTGATGCTGTGATGATGGGTTGTTATCCCACCAGTCCTCCAGGTGTGTGATCCCTGTCCTCCCACACATTGACCCGCTGCAGAGCTCAGCGGCAGCGACGTGAGGCAGAGAAACAAACATCTCTCTTCCCCCCGATGCAACGAAACGTCTTGAATGTGTCACAGAGGGAAGCCAAGACAAATACTGTAATTGTGGCTATGATTGTTTGGAATTGTTTTCATAAAAGAAAGAAAAAAAACTATCTGTATTGCAACCACAGAAATCTCTGAACAAAATGTCCGCAGGAATTACACAGAAGTTTAATGAGTGTTTTGTCAAACCAACACACTGTAATCACATTTTTACATTTACAATTTTACAAAAACAAAAGGGAAAAAGCATTTGTTTGCCTGAAAGCAGCAGGAGCTTTTTTTTGTCTTAAATTGTCCAAATTTCTGCCAATATTTGTTTAACATAAAACATCTGCTGGAAATCTGCAGTTAAACAAAAGGATGCTCAGGAAGTATTATTGTCCATCTGAAATAAAACAATATGCTCATATTAGATTCTTCAGATTACTCGAAACTTATCCATCAGGAGTATTTCCTGTTTTTCATAAGTAATATTTATTTGGTCTGCTGGTCTGCTAAAAAACTTCAGCTTTTCATCACAGCATTGTTGTGCAAAATCATCAAATACCTGCAAAATTCCCCAGCCACCAAGTCCAGAGGTGACACAGATTAAGAAAAAAAAACCCTACATTTTATTTTTCAAAACTAAGTGAAAAAACTAGTAAAGTAGCATTGATTGACCACACCTTTGATTTAGCTGATCTGTGATTTAAATTCTTATTTCGCATAAAGATTTAGTTTTATTTAGTAAAACCCACTTTTATTTCAAGCTGAAATTTCAAACAAACCCTTGGTTTTTATTTAAAGATGCAATATCATATAAAATCTACTTTTTGAGTTTTATATCATGTTATAATGTTATCCTCTCATCAAAAACATGAGTCTTGTTTTGACTCATTCATGCATGTTTGAGAAATCCTGTAGTGTCCTGAGGCAGCCAGGCAGAAGAGCAGAAACAACTGGCTGGGTCTAGAACCACCTCTTCCTCTGGGCTGTGTCTCCAAGCTGAGCTTCCTCATCACAGAGCACACACTCACCTGGCCCCGTGCTGAAATGGGCGAGACAGAAGCTGAAGGAGGTTCTTAAAGAGACAGAAGCCAATTTCAAGGCTTTTAGAAACAGATGTGATGAGAAGTTTATTTTCTATTTAAGCATACAAACAGCATTTTAATAACAACTGAAAGTGACATAGTTACTTTATTATGCCTCGAGGTATTTTAACAAAAAAAAATAGGCGTGGGAATGTTTTACTCTCTCACAATTCGATTCGATTCTAATTTTTGGGGCCACGATTTGATTCAAAATCGATTTTTCATTCCAAACTGATCATATGAGCTCGTTTGTTGCGTTCCCAAATTGCTTCATCTTCATTTTGCAAACCTCGCTCATGTCAAACTCAGACTCATTCAGTAAAAACCAAAATAGCCCAAATCTTTGCATTTAATAAAGACAGGGCCAGTTGAAGCTCTCTTTCCTCCAGTTTTGTAGTTTTGGTGCTTTCTGCACATTCATATGTTCCAGAAGCAGCTGTGTGGTGACGTCAGGACCTCCCATGTAGTTACAAAATGGAGGTTAACAGACACTGGATTTTCTTTATTTTTTTTTTTGCAAAAAAAAAAAAATCGATTTTGGGATATTTTAAATTGATTCTGAATCTTTGTAAATGTGAATCATGATTCTGATGCAAAACGATTTTTTGGTGCACCCCTAAAAATATATATATGATTTTCAGCCTTTTTGAAAAATAAATTTAAAAGAATAAAATAAAATGCTGTTTCCATGTGGATGCAAGGGTTAAAGATGCATTTCTTAAATTGCATATAAACAGTCTTCCCCAACTGTATGGGGCCCATGTGAACCAATTTCTGTCTTCCATATTTGTATAACAAACACATTTTTGTTTCACTCACAGGATTAATTGAGAATGTGCAGAGACATTTACAACACGTCTGCAGTTTCTGTCACTCTGAATCAGAGGCATGGGATTCTAATATTTGCAGATATTGTGGGATTTTGTAAAGACACTGCGCTATTATTTTTGCTCCGCGGCCTTTAAAGTTGCCAGAGGAACGGGTCACGCTGGCATTATAAAAAGATGGTGTCAGTTTGAAATAAAACATGAGACATTTGCTGATTTTTTTTTTTTTTATTGTGCGAGGCAGAGAGTTCTGCAGGGTCACTGGAAGACGTTTCTTGTCTTTCAGCTCTGTGGGAAAATATTATTTTTTTTGTTAGTTTTCTTCTTCCATGAAATTCACCATTTTATTCCTTTCAAGTTTTCTTGTTTGTTCACATTCTGCGAAACTCACAGAGAGACAGTTTTATTTGCTAAAATGAACAAAAAAAATGTTTTTTTTTTTTTTTTTTTTTGAAATGCTGTTTTGTGAGATTTAACAATTTATCTGTGAAACAAACATAAAACTTTACAAAACTGTGGGGATGGCCTTGCTGCAGGTTGTTGTTTCTTCTGATCTGTGAACTGATTACATGGTAAACAAAGATCAACCCAAATGTCAAACCAAAAATGAATTGGCACTTTGTGGAAATCAGTTCTTTAGTACTTTGCAAGGAAATTTAGTTGTTTTTTCGTACTGCGATGAGACATCTCTGGAGTTGTATTGATAAAATAAAAACAAGAAAAAACACTTTGTGTGGTGTTTTGATGTTTGAAGTACTCAAATTTAATAACTCAAGTTGTTCAAACCTTTTGAATCAACTATACTTCAGGGTGAAATCATATTTTAGTTTATTTTCAAGTAAAGAAAACATTTGATTGTAACCTTTCTTCTGATACTCCTTGTAATGCAGAACAAACATTGCTTGTGTAACTTCTGTTTTGTTGTTTTTATATGAGAAATATCAGGGGAGACAAAGTGTAGAGTTAACATTTTATTATCTTTTTTCAGTGTGTAATGGTGGGAGAGAAAAAACAACCTCAGAGTTGATGCCCCAAACAAATACAAGTTGGACTTTTTTATTATTTAGCTTCAGAATCACTATTTTTTGCTGAAAAAAAAAAGCTTTCAAATAAGCCAAAACAGCTTGATCAGAAGGAAAATGTGTAAACAACGAATGGTTAAAGTCAAGCAATTCTTTTGTGTGTCCTACAAAACAAACCTGTTTTTTCTACTTTCATCTATTTTGCTGTTATCATGAAGGTAAAAAGTTGTTTTTAGACCCTGTTTGAAGATATTTCAGGCAAAGTTGCTTTTAAATAAATGCCACTGAATGTCCTTCAGTTTTATTTAATAGATGCACCATCTTCAAGGTAAAGTCATCACTGTCATTAGTTTTATTTGTTTATTTTTTACAGACTGTGTTAAGCTCGTGGTGTACATTTGAGAGGAACTTACCCACTGAAAACTAAAAACACACACACAAAAAAAGCATATTAACTCAGCTCATTTGACTTCAAATGAATGATGGCAAACCTTTATTTCATTAGCTGAGCAGAGACTAAACTGATAACTTGATGAAGCAACTTGGGGGGAAATGTTAAACGTCGGGTGTCGTTGGCTGATAAATCTGTGTAGCTGCTGTTTAAATGGCCTGCATGCATCAACGTGATGAACTGTGTGAAATAACTGGAGAAGAAAAGATGGAACGCTGCGTAGGAGAGTTATTTAGAATTAAATGTAAATCACCATCACATGTCATCCTTTTAACTTTAAGCAGGTTAATAATTTAGTAGCTACCAGTTGTTGCTTCATAATTGAGTTCAGGAAAAAAGGGGATTATGTTTTCAGTAAATCAGCATCATACAGGTTGCTAAAATAAAAGCTTTCTAACTTTGCAGGTAAACTTTACTAATAGATTGTAAATCACATGTTTTTCAGATTTGTGTTCTGAGATTTTTCATTTTCTGGCACCAGTCAATCTTTAATTTAAAAGAGTAGCCGCGGCTGCAGGGAAAATGTCAGCCGCATTGTTTAGCAGTGTGGTTTATGTGATATAATTGCGTGTTTGTCCTTTTATCCAGTCCTGATCAATACCCATCATTCCCTTCGCCTTGAGCTATACGCCAATTTAATTATGATTGTGCTCAGAAGTTTGATGTGCTGCTTTCAGTCCAGTGACCGGAGTGTCTGCTCTCTCGTTTTCGCAGATGATGAAGTTTGCTTGGGACAGCTACAAGCGTTACGCCTGGGGCAAAAATGAGCTGCGTCCTCTGACAAAAAACGGACACATTGGCAACATGTTTGGTGAGTGTTTGCATTTTGCTCCATAAAGGTCATTGATGTCTTTTATTTTTATTTCTTTAAAGATCTGTTGACTTTTTTCATTCCGAACATGAACTAAAACTTAAAAAAGGAAGATATGATGAATAAAAGCATCATCCTCTCAGCAGATAAAATGCTTTGGCACAGAAGAAGGGCAAAACCATTTTTCTCCCGACAACAAACTCTCCTGAGCTGACAATTTATTTAGGACTTAAGCAGGAGAATGAAATTAATCTAGCCAAACGAGGAAAAGCCAAACAGTGCAAACTTCTCTTTGCGATGCATTTAAACTAGAACTGACAACCAATTCACCTCTTAGGACAGAAATAACAAAGCAATATTGATTCTTAGACTTGTGGGCAATGCTGTGTTTTTTTTTCCTTTAATGAGACGTCTGACATAGCTGCTCGGAATGTTTGCATCGAGAGAGGAGCGACTGGGATACAGAGTGCTGGACTCTGAGCTTTTCAGCTGGATATTGTGTTTTTAGTGGCAACCAATCTGTTTTTTTTTCCTATTCAAGTCATGATCTGTTGCCCAAAGTCTTTAACTACCTCAATTAGTTGTGTAGACTTTAGGAGTGAGGTGAGTGAAGAAGTAAGGGTGACACTTTTTATTTTGCTCTTCTCACATCGCTACGTTCATATAGTGCTCAGTAAAACAGGGGCACAAGATTGACTTGGTCAGATTGACTTGGTCAGATTGACTTGGTCAGATTGACTTGCGCCAGTTGTCTTTAGGTTGGAGGTCTATGGATAATATGTGACCCATCATATTAAAATGAGGATTCATTCAAATTTGGTCAAAATTACCTAATTACATTTTAGATTCCTGGCTTTAAAAGCTTCTTTTTGTTACCTGGATCATTCTGATATTATAAGCTTATCCAGACTTAATTTGTCTTGTTGGTTATGATAATACATTAATATTTGGTCTGAATCCTAAATTTATGTAAATTTATTGAGTAATTTCAAAATAAAATTTTAAGGCGTTTTTTTCTCTAAATCAGGTTGCCTCTGCTCAAAAAAATGCCTCAAAATTTTTTTCTAGGATTATATTTCAGACAATTCATTCAAATGATACATTGATATGGCATTAATTTATTACATTTTTAAAAAAATGCAATTTTTGCAAACCTTTAAGTCAGAAACCCTGCCCATTTTCCCACATTCCACTTTTGGACTTAATCCTCAGTTCGATGGGTCACATATGAGGGATCAGGGTTAATGGTTAATTTTAGGTACTGGGGTCAGTGATAGGATGTTTAGGGCTAATAGAAGTTCAATTTAGGATCGGCGATGATTTGTCGTGCATTTCCTACTCTTCAAAAATATGACAATGCTCCTCCTCCATCTCATCTCATTAATAACTGACACGAGGGGGGGTACTCGACGCAGACGGTACCTGACCAAGTGTCGATATATGACGAGTTGGGAGTGAGAATGGGTTGACATCACTGCCGTGAAGTTGGATGCGTTCCTACTTGGTGAACGCAAATTTTAGTGGAAAATGAGATTAATATTGGTCAGATTATCAGATTACTTAATAACACTGCAGGTGGGGGAGAGAGATTTATCAATGAACAGAAGCTGAAACATACCCAGATCAGATTATTGAATGATAATTATCATTTTGACAAAATATTTTGAAGAATGGTTTAATGAAATAAAAATTATCCCTTAGACTGATAAAGAGAATCATCTGATAAAGACCTCATTTATTTAATGAGTTAAGCCAAGGTTCAGTGAGTGCTTCACATCTTAATTAGTTAAAAACGGAAGTTGTCACTTAAATTCCAACAAGTTCCACCTGTTTACGTCTTACTGAGCTCTTTCCTCAGCTTCCACTCAGCACAGGAAATCTCACAGAAAAGCCAGTGGAGCCACAGTTTCCACCAGGCTCTAATTGGAGCTAAATCCTGAGGGGTCCTCAGGTTTTCTTCAGTGGAGCATATCAGGGCCTTCTCACTGCTGTGCTTCAGGGAAATCCCACAATACAGTCCTTTAATAAAAGGCGGATCAGCTCTTAATAAAACTTGGATTGGTAATGTCTTTGAAATCGGAGGGCTTACTCATTCCTTTTCATCTTTAAAGATTTAGATTTAATAAAGATATGTCATAAGTTATTTGGAAAATTTGTGGGCCTTTGTGCTCCTGCATTTGTGAGATTTTATTGTGGGCGTCGGAACCTTAAGCCACCTCGCAATTTGATTTGAATAATATTCAAGGGGCTGCAAAGCGATCATGCAATTATTGATGTATTTTATTTATCTTGAAACTTAAATGTTTATGTAATGTATCAATTCTCATGTTTGCAAAAAGCCATTTTATTCACAGTTTAGCAATGTTGTTAGCGTAGATACTAATTGCTAGTTGCTATATTAAAAACACCATAGAAATGCTCACACAATTAGCATATTCTTTCACTGGAAATTGATCAAACTGTGTAAAATTGTTCATAAAGACATTTTTGTTACAATTACTTATTTTACAGAAAAATATTCTTCAGGGATCAGTAAAAAACTGAAAATATTTCTCTGCAACATGTTTCTATAATAGAAAGTTACATTATGTACATTTTTAACATTTGAAAATCAATACAGAATTTCAAGATAAGTTCAAATTAGGTGATACATTTTAAAGCAAGCGATCTGGAATCACTTACAAACTGTTAAAAATAAGTAATCACTGATGTCAGTGGACGTTTGAAGCAAGTCTGAAGTAACCTGTGTGTTGAAATAACTATGCTGAAAAAGATCTAAAAAAAGAGTAGTATGTGGATAAGATGTCTTGTATGGTTTGAGGTTGTGCACACTAGTAGAAAAATCCTGCTGCCGTCTTTATTTCTGATGGGAAAACAGAATGATGTTCAGAATCATTTTGTTTCTATAAAAGCCAAGTTAGTGACTGCTTCTCAAATTAAAACCATCATGACTTTGACAGAAAAAAAAACAAGTTATGATTTGATTCAGCTTAATTTGTGTACACACCACTAATTCACAACACAAGTCATTTTAGGACATGAGGGATGTTTTTCTTAATTTCATCTCCTTTCAGCTCTAATCTGGTATTTGTGCGTCTAAAAGACACGTTTGTGGATGTCTGAGATGTTTGAGATGCAGTGAAAGTGCAAACTACTGTGAAGGGCTTATTTATGTAAATATATGTTTATAAGCTGCGGTGGTATAATCTCTATATGCCTGTTTTGATTTTTATTTATTTTAACTTTTCAGGCTCTGAAAGAAAACTATATAGAAAGAATTAAACTTACTATATTCTATCAGACATTGTTTAGAAAAACAAATGTTTCTGACTTTTGCCTGTTTAATGAGGCTGAGTCGTCGCGTCAACAAGCCCATTTTAGTACCCTTGTAAAAACAACTATTAGTTTTTTACCTTTGGGACTGTCTCAAGAGGAGAAATCAAGGCTTCATCACTGCTTGTGATGTTATGCATCATTAGGAAGGAATAACAGCCAAGGACACTGATTTAATGGACTGTGCTGTTGTCAATATTAAAACTAGAGGGGTGATGGAGATGATGATGGAGTCAGTTACAGTGATTTGTTTGTTGTTAAAGCTGCATTAAGCAATGAGTCATTGTCGGGTCACAGAAAGTAGACTTCAAAACAGACTCTAAGCAGTGAACTGTGATATTAGTTTATTAAAGTGCTTTTGATAGCGTACAGTATCAGGAGCAGTCACTGTCTAGCTGCTGCTGACAGATTAAAACAAACAGTTTTTTAATTTATATTTGTCACGAGAAGTTAACCTCGCTCCCAGTGTAACACCGTTTACAGCTTTATATCAGATTTTAACTGCTGGTATTCACAGCTGATGTTACACAGTGCAATTTTATGCTAAATAAGCTTTTACAGTCTTTAAAATCTGTTAAAATGTTAACACATTCTAAGTAGGATGATTGTAATTTGTCTCAAATATTAAAATAATTGTTAACATTTATTTATTAAAATAAACATTTGGGTAGAATTGTCGTTAACTGTTTTTATTTTTTTTTTCTAGTTGGTCTTAAATTTAATTTCAAGTGGCATTAAACAAGTTTTAAAACATCTTAAATTTAAATGACCTTAAGCTATAGGAACCCTGTTTTAAGGTTCTGTGGTGGGTTCATGTGATGTTTTGAAATCACCAGAACCACAGAAGGTGATTCAACTTTATTGTCCAATAAGTTCAAACAAGAAATCTTAAGTATATGGCTGAGGCAATAAATCAATAACGATATATATCGCGATCAATATCGATAGAAAATACGTTTGATTTAGTGATAATTTCACTGAACTCAGAGCCAGAACTGCACAGCATTCTGGCAGAGAGAAAGCTTTAGCCGCTCGACTTCTCACGGCCCAGCTAAGCATGACTGGTGGCATCACTCTTTGGTAAGCTAGCAACAACCTGTTGAGTAACATGTAGCAGTTTCCTGTTTTACCACTGTGCCTCATGATTCCTTAAAAATAAAAAAGAACGACATAGAGTGAAAAGAGAAAATGATGCAACAGCTCAGAGGAAAGGTCACACCATCAGTTTAGCAGGATTGATCAGCCTTTTTTCCTCCCAGCCCTTACTTTAAACAGGTAAAACAATAAAAAAAAAAACTAATCAATAAATATCTGTTGATGATATGAAACACTTTTATGTGATACATTTTTCAGCCATATCTCCCAGCCTTACTTTTAAAATGCAACAAAATGCAAATGAGTTAGTAAAGTCTCTTGAAATTAAAATATTTTACCTTCAGCCATGGATCTGTGGAGCTAGATGGAGATAGAGGATAGTGAAGGTACATCAATTTCATAAACCTTTCTAAGCTTCATAAGCAGGGGTGGTGTGTGTGTGTGTGTGTGTGTGTGTGCGTGTGTGTGTGTGGCCTTGTTTGTGCTACTTGGTGGGGACAATTTTTCAGGAAAATGCAGCCTCGTGGGGACCGGATGCTCCTTGTGGGGA
>JAUBOC010000048.1:5993850-6005476 GCA_032275365.1 Anablepsoides cearensis
GGAGTAGTTGAACACAGATCCACTGATCCTTCAACACAGAGCGTCCTAAGAAGACATAAATAATAATAGATTTAAAACATCTTTATTGTTGGATACAAGTGTCTTCGATACGGTTCGGTGCATTCTGATATGGGTACATGTATTGTTGCACCCCTAGTAATTATATTGTGTTGTCAGAAGGAAACTTGTAGTCTCATGGAGAAAAAACAGCTCAATCCACCCACAGTCTCATCCTTTGCTTGAGCCAATAAAACATAAACCCCCCGACCACTTTTCTGATTGAGGCCCAAAGTTATTTGACAAGTGCCAAAAAATTCGGAAGCAAAAAAAAAAAAAAAAGACGTAAAAGTTGAAAGAAGTTTGGCAATGATGAAGGGACAGTGAGAGTGAGAAAAAAAAACTCAATACGCTACTGTAATACCCTATACCACAGTATTACCTAAAGATAATGTCGGTATGAAGAAGATCAATACCGCCCAACCCTAAGTACATGTATCATAGTGAGTTAATGTTTCCGTGTCAGGTTTACACGCTACAAAATGTTTTCTGTACCTGTGAGACCGGCATGGGAGACAAAAGGTAGTCAGACTGAAATATTGACTGACAGTGTATCAATCCACTGGTAACAAGAAACAGAAAAACAGTGCTAAGGGAAGAAGGTGGAGGGTTTAGGAACACTAAGCAGCCAGCTCACAGACTGTATTGCTCTCCTCTTCAAAACCTGTAGGATATAAATTGGCCTTAATATTTTTCTCGGAGTTGAATGAGGACAGTCACTTTAAAGGGGAAATATCAAGCAAAATCCCTTTTTTAGCCATTAAATGCATTTTGTGAGTCTCCAGGCATGTAAAAAAATTTAATTTAGTCTCTTCCAGTGCTGCGTAGATATCTTTATATTCTGATTTGGTCATATTTTTCAACCTGTTCAGTTTCCTGTATTTTTTATGTTGTTTTATGAACTATTATCTCACAGTATTTGCGAGCGAACTGCCACAAAAGTATCTGGACAACTACAGTTTAATTGTTTTCATTCTCCTCTGGCTCCAACATGTAAGGCTGTAGGATAGACAAGTCTTCCCTTGTTAACCTATTTTAATTAACTTGTAAATAAACAGTTTCTGCACTGCTATACAGTTGTAAACCGCTCTATCAAAGTGGAATGGACCGCTCTGGAACCAGGAGGGAGGCAGGATGTGAAGCACCTGGTTTGGATTTAAAGAGACAGCCTCAAAATGAGTTTATCTTAGGCACACCTCAGAAAACGGGTAAAAGAGGGGCTTGTGGAGTTACAATAAGGAGGAATTCAGAGCAAAGCATTACAGTTTGGTTTTGTCCCTAGAAGCACCTCATTACCTGTCTCTACAAGTCTAAGGATACACCTATACCTGCTCTTTGTCTCAAAGGGTCCGAACTCCCCCAAACACAAAAAGGTCTAAGAGGGTTGCAAAGAAGGTTCGTCCAGCTCTAGCTACATTCTTCCAAGGGCCATGACCTTCATTCGAGCAGCCGGCGCCAGGTCTTCTCTCGAACACCCTTATAACTGCAGCTCCTTCTTCTTTGTGACAAAGGCTCTTATTACTGACTGGATTTAGTCTCAGTGGTCTGGCTCTAGACCCCAAGGACGTTGTTCTAATATTTTGGGGCTAAGTACAATAAGAACACTTTTAATGTGATTTTGGAACTCAGAAAATATTACATTAAAGGTGACTCCAAAAATCGAATGTCCACAATTTGTTCTAGAATTTTCTTCTTGCTTGCATTTATTAGTTGTTGCGGTTGCGGGTAACAGCCAAGCATAAAATTGACAAAACAAAAAGGTAATAAAAATGATCAAAATAATTCCTATAATCAATTTAATCTTTGAAACAGTAGGCTTTATGAAACTTAATGGTTAAATAGAACTAAGATAGACACCAACTGAATCATTTAAGAAAGATTTAAAAGCATCATATGTATATTTTATTGGGGGTGATATTTGTGCAATCTCTTATTTTACAAGTCTTAAAAAAATTATTAAATATTAATTGTAAAAACTGATTTCTGACAGCAACAATTGCATAAAACATCTAAGGGGGTGAATACTTTTCTTTTGCACTGTACCACTGAATGATATTAAAAAGCACTGTGCTTTTAAAAGAAAACCATTTTGAGTAGTCAAGATTGAAGCTAGGCCACACATCACCTGGTAATGTTTAATGTTCATTTGACCTCCTTTCTAAATGTGCTGCAGTTACACGATTTGCTTTTAGTCACAATATGACCCAAATGTCAGCTGTAGGCCAGCTGCACCTGCTCCACGCTGCACGGATTGTACCTCTGATTCACAACTGTAACACATTATTTCCTTGTTAAAGCACCTCGGTCCACACGTTTTTCCTTACATTTGGGGACTGTTTTTGTTGTTTTGTAATGTTAGAAATCAGAGCTGTGCACACAGTTTCACATTTGATGTTGTCAGCGTCTTTCTGACTCATGCAGCAGATCTTGATATTGTTTCTGCCGCGCATTGAAATGTATTGAACGTTGCTTAGTAAGCGAAGTTCAGAATGGTAGAAACTGTATTTTCTCTTTCTCTGAATTTATCACCTAGAAATCAAGTTTGGCATTACTGTTGCTTCAGTCTGATTGTGGTGGACACGCTCTTGCGCCTCGCTTTCAACAGTCAATCTGCAGTCGTTTGTGTTTGTCTCACACTTTGATTTCTCTCCCATCGCCCACATCAGCAGACAGAAACTCATGTCATCATCCCAGCTATGACCGTGTATCCATGTTTAAAGAGTTTGATTGTCATAGAGACAAATTTATGCAGGTTCACCCCCCGCTCTGCAGCTTGTTGCAGTGTACAGGAAGCAAATTGAATAAATCTGAATCCCAGTGGACTAGCAAGAACTGGTATTCATCAGCTTATACATTTAGATCACTTTTGAGACCTCTTTAAGGGAGAGACTTGCATTTCATTAAATTTATCCCCCAGCATTCCGGTTGACTGTGTTACACAAAAGGACCTGAGAGGAAAAAGTAAATGAAAGGATGAATTTTTAGAATGAATGATTAGCCTGAGCAGGCAGGAGAGTAGCTGGATTTGATGTATCTCTCAGATGCTGCTGAGTGTGCCTGAATGCTGATTAAATGACTGGTGCTTCATGTGATTTAGGAGAAGGTGTAAAGGTTGAAAATATCTGTGCTGTAAGTTTTTTTGATGTGGTCGTTTGTGCAAAATGATTCAAAAAATATTGGACATAAAAGCTCAGTTTGAAATCAGATTTTATACTTCAATTTTGCTTTAGGCAAACTGCTCAAAGATTTGAAGTCTTAGCCACTGATCAGCCTTAACATTATGACCACCTGCTAGTTTAACTTGCTACAGCTGTGGTTTGTATGGAATAGAGCTGGGCAAAATGGTTTTATATCACATTATTTTCAACAGTTTTACAGTTATTCCTGTATTTAACAGTACTTTTCTTTTCATCACAGCTCAGCTGATAATAAAATGTGCAAATTTTGCTAATTGATTAGCAAACCTGAAGTTACTCTCTTTCTGCAACACAAACTATTGACTTTTTCTTTTACTGTATTGTCTGTATCGCTGTTTCCCTCCTCTACGGGACTTTTCTTCTCTGGTTGTAGACAGTAGTCACGCATTTTTGTCGTGAAGGAGAAGCAAAGGTCATTATCGGAGCTATGGTTTTGTGTTATTTAATAAAGCTTTAACGGGACGACTTGGCCTTTGTGCACCCGTCAATTAAACCCTAATACAAAACCTCTTCCCCCAGATGTACCCCAGGCTTGTCACAATAGAAGCACATTAACGTTGCGCATGAAATCTATATGTGCCACTCGCCACCATTTATTGAGAAGCTGCTCCAACAATAACATTAGCTTGCTAATGCGCGTAGAGGTGCTGCGAGGAAAAGTTCCCCCCGTGAAACAGTTTGCTGGCGTAACGTTCTGAACTAACACGTTCTCACTCCGACTCGTCAACATATTGACGCTTGGTCAAGTAGCCGCCTGTGTCCAGTTTTGACGCGTCGGGTAACCCCTTCGCATCAACCATTGCCACCCCCGGTTTTTCCGGGTTGCGCCTCTTAGGGGTCTTTGGGTTGGGGGTCTGTGGTTAATATGAGGTATCAGGAATGATGGTTAATTTTAGGTACTGTGGTCGGGGATAGGCTGTATATGGCTAATAGAAGTTAAATTTAGGGTCTGGGATGGTTAGATCTTGCACAGTCTCTACATTTTAAAAAATTGTTAATTCGAGGGATCAGGGTTAATGGTTATTTTTAGGGTCTGAGGTCAGGGTAGGCAGTATATAGCTAATAGAAGTTAAATTTAGGGTCAGGGATGGTTAGTTTCACATATTTCCTACTCTTTTAAAAAAAAGAAAACACGCTCCTCCTGCTCTGCCTCATCTCGTTAAGAACTGATGCAACGGGGGTACCCGACGCAACCGAAGCTGGATGCAGATGGCTACCCGACCAAGTGTCAATATTTTGACAAGTCAGGAGTGAGAATGGGCTGTCTGAACATGTTCAGGCTATTTAAACCGGAATGACCGTATTCAGAAAAATCATAACATAACAAAAATAAAAAGCTGTTTTCTGTACGAATCGGTATACCGCCCAGCACTGGTACGGAGCCTTTTCATAGTACTAGTATTTACAAGTTGACATTGAACGTCCAGAGTGTGTGTTGAGAACATATTCCTGAACGTGACATAACGTTGACTCCTGCAGTAAAAGCATGGGGTGAGAAAGGAGCCCATTTTGAGTTTTGAACTTAAAAAAACGTCACAACAATAACTTTTTGGACAAATACAACTCCATTCTTCAGCTTTGTCTTACACCTGCAACATATAATGCTAAGAATTACTTCATGCATAACTGTAAGTGACTAAGGTAGGGTATGTCATGCATTCCTATATTAAAATAAAATAAAATGAAGAGAATTCAGACCTGTCAGTGATAACAATCAACAGTCTTACTGAAATAACAATCTTTTTTTTTTTTTTTTTTTTTAATCCAACGTCACCGGATGGGCTCCGTTGGTTTGTGAAAAGAAGCTGTTTTTCTTTTTGGATTTATTATTTTTGTTTTAAGTCATATAATTGTAGAGGTGGGACAGACTTGTTTATCCAGCACATTCCACAGATTCCCACAGAGAGTTAGAAAAATAAAAACAAATTTTTGTTTAAAACTACGTCAGTGGACCAGGTCAGAGGTCCTCTTTGAAGAAAACTCTAGTTTGACTCCAGAAAGAGGCAGTTAAATGTGATTATTTTTTTGTTAAATTGAATTTCAAGCAAAAATGCTTGGTTAGTGTTCAGAAAATATCATGGTGTGGCACACAAATCACATCTTCTTGAACATGGAGGCAAATCTACTGTAAATGTATCATGTTTAAAGTGTGTGTGTTCTGCTGCCTTGTGTGTATGGAGTTTGACAGCCTGTGCATTTCCAACTGTTTGTCTTCTTTTGCTGAAGAGCTGAAAAGTGGTCTTGGAAGAAAATTTCATTTCCTCAGATCAAAGTGGATCATCATAATCGCAGAGTAACCTGCTTCGCTCTGTAGTCTGTGCCGCAGGCTTAGCAGTGAAAGGAAAGCTCCCACTCCCAAACCCCCCATTCTGCTCTGTGTACAAACATCTAATCCTATTTGTGTGGAGTTAAAATAACTGTACACAGCTACACTCTGACTACTTTCAGTGTTGCCGTGGAATTAAGTGGCATTGAGTAAAACAACATCTCATCAGCAGCTCACTGAAATGTTCCATGCATCAGAATCGGCAACTTATTTAAATCGGTCTCTCAACTTTAAGTTGCTTTGTTTACAGCCTACCAGCCCCACTGACTGTATAAGGAAATAATATATTGACTACTTTATTTATGTTATGATTAAAGCTGCTATTTCTGTTTTTCTGCAGTTTTTTCCACCTTTATTTTCCCAGTTCTTCTCAGTCAGAATGTTCTTCCTGTATAAACCCTTCAATTAGTCTTTTTTTAGCTATACATAAGATTTTTGCTGCAGTAATTGGACTCAACCTAGAAGAGCTTTGGCATTGGACCAAATGAGCACAAACCTAAATAGCAGCCCTGTTGAGAGGCGGATGAAATTTGTTTGGTTTTCTCTCTCCTTTCTCAGATTTTCTTCTCTTCACGTGTCATTCCAGTCAGGGAGGATGTGACACGGGTCAAACAAATCAAATCCAGGGGATCATTAGGCGGCTTTTAATGATGTCAGCCTTGTGGTATTCAAACCTTTTCACAAAGCCTGTTCACAGCTCGCAGCCTTGGGGTTTTATTTTAAAGGCTTCAGTGCTCTTCTCAAACCAGAGCGAACCGTTTTGTCACTCTGTGGAGATTTAAACACAATTTACAAGCATTCATGCTAAAGTTTTGGATTAAAAATAATAGTTCACTATATTCTTCCACATAAGACAAGTGTTCTATTTCAGATGTTTTGCAGAAATACAACAAAAAGAAATGTAGTTTTAGTTGTGAAATAAGCTCTATTATTGTCTGAATACAATAAGCAGCATTATTTAGTGGATAATAAGCAAACTTTACCCATAAAACTATCGATCCTGATGGCTTTGGATGCAATCAATGCCTTCTTGGAAATGGATATCTGCGCCCGGTGGGTTAGTAGCTCATTTGTTACACTGCAGACTTAGTAATTCATACAGATCCTGTTCTTTTGCTTTTGTGGGAGAGTTTTACACAGAGGTCTATAAAATAAAAGTAAAAATTCCCTAACAGAAAATGACTTTGGTAAAAACAAATTTTACTCATGGTAAACATACTTAAGTAAAAGTCAAACTGTTTACAAAAATTAAAAGTACCTTTACACACTCTCTAAGAAATAAACAGTTTAATTTACTAAACCAAATTGGTTCCACTTAACCAAGGTGAATTAATTGAGCAATAAATGATATTTTTATTTTAAAGAAATGCTTCATATTTACCCAGCTCGGTTTAGTGGAACCAGCTGTCAGGACTTGAGTAAATTCACAGAGCATAAACAACTACTTTAGTGAGGATTTTGGACACATTTAATTTTGTAACAAGTAAATAGGTGTTAAATTTTAAAGTAAAAATGTAAAAGTTTAGGTTTTGAATATAATGAAATAAAAGTAAAGGTAACGATTCAGAAAAAATACTTGGTAAATTTACAAATCCTACAAAAATTGCCTAGGTACTGTAACAAAGTAAATGTAGTTAGTTACTTGAAACCTCTGGTTTTACAGGAAAGTAAAAGTCACTAAAGCTAAAAAGATGAAGTATACAAAAAAAACTAGCCTGGCCCTTGCCTTCCTACACAGTTCCACTCAATTCTAGTTTCCCTTCACTGCTCTGTCGGGGATTTCTCCCATAGACAAGGATTTCTGCAGAATAATTTTGTTTGGTCCAATCAGAGAACAGAAGGAGGAGTTTCGAACGACAACATTGATTTTCCGCAAAGTTTCTGCTAGTTAGTTTAGCAGTGGCAGTGGAGGAAGTGAATGAAGCCAGTCCATGTTGATAAGGCTTCCGAATAAAATTTGTCTGACAAAGTCTGCAGCATCATTGTCTCATTTGACTTGGTACTTTTCTCCTCTCAGTAGTGTTGTTCACAGTGCTCGCAATTTCCAATTAGCTACATAGATTAGCCTCCTTCAAAGCAGATCTGGCATACATACGTCACGGCCAGCCGATCCAATCATTTTAAACTTCAACAGAGGCCACGCCTCCAGCAAAATTGCTTCTCTATAGCTGAGAGTCCAGACCCTCCTATGAAGCAAAGCGGATTTAACAAGGCTACAATTTTTTTTGATTTGCTGCATTACATTTTTATTTTGATTCATCTTTTTTGTATTTTAGTCATTTGAGTTTCTGTGATGCACAGCAGCCTGTTTAACACTGTTTTTAATGTTTTTGTCTAACTAAAAAGTTAGAGGCTTTTGTTTCGTTACTTCCTAGAAACTCAAACTGAAATCCTAGAAATTTGAGCTGATGACATTATTTTGCAAAGCCTACAGCCCACAGTGTGGCTCCCACTGCCAAGAAGGTGTTTTGAATTCAGACAGTGTTGGCCATAAATGCTTTTTATTCAAAACAAGACCCTGTGGAATTGGTTTGGGTGGCAGCCTCTCTAAACACGAGCTGGAGAGATAAACATGTTCTCGTCTGTGTGCGTGTCTATTGTTTGTATACAAAACAAAAGCTCTTCACCCGAAAAAAACAAAACAAAAAAAAACACACAGAATATGACTTCCCACACTTCAGACTCGCAGCACTACAAAGAGGAGGCTGAACAAAAAAAAAAGTGCGGAAATCGTTGACAGTCAAGTTGATTTAAAGTAGATTTTGGGTCAAGAGGAAAAGTTGAGTTGCAGCGTTGCCACAGAACCAAACCGACAACAATATAAAAAATTTTATTCAGCTCTGAGCTGGGAGGACTGAATCTTTCTTCCTGAATTCCATTTAGCTGATTAATATCTCCTTAGCATCCCCAGAGGTGCAGCATCGCACGAGCTGCTGTGGCTTTTCAATTCCAGATGTAAGTGAGTGGTTTTATGAAGCTGCATTGGTCATTAATTAAGCGCATAAAAAGCTGCACATTAATAGGGAGACAGGTTAGAAAGCCTACATGCAGTAGTCAATTAGATGATAACGAATGAATAAAATCTCACCGTTTGTGGCCGGTGGGGAAATTCAATTATTTTTTCACCCTCGCTGCTTTACTGACAGAAGCGCTACGTGTGCCGAACAGCTCAGGTAAATCAGAGGATTAGCATCGTCGCCGCAGATGACTGAAGGTTTTCTGCGTGGAGCGGAAAACCCAGCTGCCAAACTGCACGTGTTGACACATTATCATGGTCCCAGGCGGAGGCAGCGGCTGATTTCTTTCTTTATATTGAGACTAACACAATTAGCTGATGGGGCCGGGCCGCTAGGTAAGCGGAGGTTTTCGAAACGCTCCCATTTGGAGACGATGATTGGGAAGGATGAATGAGCGTTTGGGTCGGGCATGCTGAGTGTTGTTTTTTTCCTCCAGCAAATAGCCCCATCCTGACTGAAATGTGTTGTTATCTTAGCAGTGTACGTTCTTTAGCTCGACGTGGAGCCGGTCCTGATGTTTCTGCCGCCTCCTTCAACATTTACTAAAGAAAACGTGACAAAACACCAGCTCCTAAAGAGAAATAATCATTATAGAAGAATAAATAAATAAAAACTTTTTTTTCTGTCCTCTGTCCTTATATTTATCGTTTTGATCTTTTTCGTGGCGCTCGCTTCGTGTTGCTGCCAGCTGAACGCTTGGCTTCCTCCCTGTGCATCCTCCTGAATTGTTGTGCAGAAAAGTAAAATTGCCCCAGGAAACAGGAGTCAGTTCGCAAACTCCACCTGAGGTCGTCACGCTTCGGTGTGTATCTAAGAAAACAGGAGACAAAAACAGCGTGTCCCTCGGGCCTGTGGAGGAGACTTTGTTCGCGGCGCACTTTTGGCAAGGAGAGTCCACAGATCGCAGCGTTTCGGTGACGGCGTTTTATTTCTCCTGATCTTTTACTCTTTTTTACCTCAACAGGCACGTCTATCACAGAATATCCCTTCTTAGTCAAAATGCATTGCTCCTCAAACCAATGAATGAATTCACGTCTGTTGAACTGAAGCATGTCTTGAACAAATAAAATGAAATATTACAGTTTTTCTTGTAGATCAATAATATTTCTATATGAACTCTTTGTAATCTAAGATAAACTTGATGTTTTATCTGTTAAAGTGCTGCAGTTCGCTGGGATGAAGACTTGAGATTAAAGAAAAGACTGATTGATTGCTCTCCGACTCTTCACAGTCGGTGTTCCCACTGTGAATTCATCCACTTGATTTGATTCTCTGCACGAAAGGATTTTAATACCCACATTCTCGTGGTGCGGGTTTTGTGTCTTCAGCAGGCGGGGAGGTCGAAAACGTACAAGCTGACTGATGGCTCGCCGCTGCTGCTGACACGTGGCGCGTGTCAAACGGCTCACGGTTAGTCTGTGGAAACCGTACGCCGCCGCAGCGTCTCTCTTGGTGGTCTGTTTGAAGTCGGGGAGAACTCATTAAGTTATTGCAGCTGCGGATCTCACTTTGAATGCAAGGAAAAACGGGTCGAGAGGGGAAATGAGGGGAAAAAAGTGCTTTTCAAAACCCAAGTGTTCAGGTTTGGAGAGAAATCCGTATATCAGTCACATTCAACCTCTGAGCTCTTCCTGCCCAGTCATGCAGGACACAATATCTGTGCGGTCTCACTCCGCTTTAGAATTCCTGTCGTGGCTTGTTGTGTATGGCGTGCACATTTTAAAGCTTTCACATTTACAGCTGCATGTGCAGTTCTCAACCTAATGCTCTTTTTTTTTCTCCTACTGAATTTTGTATCTGTCTAATTTACAAAATGTGGCTCAACAGTTATCTTCCTTTTTTTTCAGGAAGAATCCCAGTAAATTATTAATTTACTGACCCTTCTCAGTAATTTTCAATGTCAGTTTTGGAAGTTTTTTTTATTTTTTTTATTTTAGTTTTAGGAAAGAAGCCGCTGGGCATTCATGACATTCATATCATATTCATAGTGTTCTTCTGGCTGGAATGTACAGGTGAGGCTGACTGCTGAGTTTCCAAAAAAGATGCTGCACTCACACTCTCTGGTGGCCAAGAAACGGTGAACTCATTACTCCGTGTAGGTTGGAAATAGGATTATAGTGGCTTCTGACAGGCGGCGCTGAAAAGGAGTTTGATATATCTGTTAATATGCATACAGACTTAAATCTACAGTTCTGGGCCTGTTCCTGCAGGAGGGGGAGTAGTCTGCAGATCAGGTATTAACTCTGCTGAAAAGTCAGGATTGGTCTTTTCAGGAAAGTAGGACAAGTGCTATCTGTGCAGGAGTGTATTTTATCAGCAGGTGACAGTAGACAGGCTCTGGATACAACATTTCTATGATACAAGCATGATATAAATAAATGAAACTTCAAGGTGTAAAGGTTTAGATTTAGGTAAGCTTTAAAAAAAAAAACATATTAACTCACGGCTGCACCACAGCTCTATAAGATCCAACAGGCAGGAAGCTAAATTGAAAAATAAGATGTCTTTATTTCCTGGCTGCTTCAGGGTGCACTCATCTCTCTGTCCCTACATTTACCTCTCTGCTTTTTAACTGTTAGAAAATAGAACAGCTTACAAAAATAATAAATCGTGTTTCTTGGTTCTGCTCTTCATTCCTTTAAAGTAAATGTTTCTGCTCTTTGTGTTTTATCATGTCAATAAAATAGCCAACCTGGTCTCTTCTTATTTCTTATTTCTTTTTGTTAAAATTAGACCAAACGACATGGAAAATAAAACTGAATTTGCTGTAAATTCATGTTCAGATGAAGAGTTTGTTAATATCAGCAATGACCAAAGCTTTACACTGCAAAAAATGTTTTTTAAGCAAGTTTTAAAATCTTATATACAGCCAAAAAGTCTTGTTTGATCTTGTTTTGAGACTGATTTACTAAACAAGAACTGATTGTGTCAGAAATAATCTTGTTTTTAGATTATTTGTCTTGTTAGCCTGAAAATTTGACTCAAATTAAGTAAAAAATTCTGCCAATGGGGTAAGAAAATTTTACTTG